>QVXC01000364.1:0-33872 GCA_003501895.1 Phaeosphaeria sp. A1 3.1a
CCTCCCAGCTCATCTGCCTCATGAACCTCCTCGACAACACCGACGTCAAGCTCAAATTCGACGTACGTGCCCATCCTTTCTTCCCCCTACCAACCCCTCCTTTCCCACTCTCTCTCTCACAACTAACCCCACCCCCCAGGACGGCATCTACCCCCCCGGCCGCAACGCCAACGGCTTCAAACAAAAGTACTTCAAGATGAAGAACCAGCTCAAGCCCGAGCTGAACGCCATCCAGGCTGGCGGCACGTTCGACAAGGCTGCGACTAAGAAGACTGCCGCCGACAAGCCGAAGACTACGCCGAGGAAGCGCAAGGCCAAGGGCAGCGAGGACGAGGAGACGCCGAAGAAGAGGGGAAGGGGAAAGAAGTCGAGTCCTGTTGTCACTGAGGAGGAGGAGGAGGAGGAGGAGGAGAGTGAGGGTGCGATGATGATCAAGGGCGAGGTGGAGGAGGAGGTTGGGTCGTCTGTTTAGGGGGATGGGTGATGAGTCGAGGACGGCACATGCGTTTTCCTGGCGTTTTCGGAATCGAGTTTGGGTCGAAGCAACTCAGGCATACATGCAGGATGGTAGAGCTGGCAAGCTCCTTTCACGGTCCTTGCGCGATGCGAGCATGAGTAACGCTCAGCGTAGCTAGCTCGATGGATGGTATGGCTTTGCTTGCATTCCGAGATGCATACTGCATGATTGGAAAAAGGACTTTGCATAATGCTAAACTAATTGGAAAAGTCGAAAGGGTATCTAAGCTCTCTGAACGTTCGACAACTTCATGATGTGGCCTACTTGCCAATTCCTCCTGAACATTACCTGTCACCAGGTCCATCCTCGCTGCTATTTTGTGCGGGCGCTGAAGCTCTTCTTCAAACCTCGCCATCTCGCGGTCCGTGTGCTAATGCTGTTCTGTGCTTTGTGTTGTAGGAGAGTCATTACTCGTGGAGTCGTGGTATATGTTCTCAGATATGTTTCACCTCGAGGATTTAGGCCGTCAGATTTTGTATGTCAAATTATGTTGTTCATCGCATGATCTCAGGCTTGGTGGCTTTATTGACAACAGGCGGTGGTCCGTCGTTATCGGGATATGGCAATGGTGTTCCCCGGGGTGGTCTTGTCGGCGATGGCCTCAGAGCTGGGTGTACCAGCTTTGCCTCATCCTGTAGTGGGGTCTTCGGAGGCCTCGGTGGCGCATTTGCATGGGCATGTTGAAGTCGTTCCTCGAAGCTGAGCCCAGTCGAGCTGTGCATGGAGTCTGGACGACTTGCGCTGAATTGTTCGTTGGAGCTGCGTCCAGGTGAGAACAACTCGCCAGAGTGTCGTGGCGGCATGTCGTGTAGGGTTGGCTGTGGGAACTCGTCTGAAGAGACGACAAGATATTTGTCGTTGTCTGTCTGCCGACGTTGTGGTTGTTGGAAGGCGACGCGGTTCCCGTCTGGGTTGGTCAAACGGTACTCTGGCATAACCTCTTCCGCAGGAAGCTCAACAGCCATTGGAGATGGCTCGGGAACCGTAGGTAGCGGCTTGTTTGGTGCTTGCGGGCCATCGGACGGAGAGCTCCCGCTTTTCTGCGTGCGTTCCCATCGGATCTTTGCAAAGTGTATCCGAGCAATCTTCGCGGCTGCATCGAGAGTCATACCCTGTACAGTTTTCTCTGCAAGGTACATGCGTGTATTGGTGCTGATCTCCGCAAGAGCGTTCCACTCGTTCATGCCGAATTCGCCAACACCTACACTGACATTCAGACGGTAGTAGTGTTCCGGATTGACGTGTCGTTTGCCGAGATGATCCTTCATCTCCTTGTGGGTCTTTTCGCAGTCTTCAATCTTCTGTATGAGCCTTCGTCTAGCTTCCGCAAAGTCACCAATACCGCCTGACACGAAACCTTCCCACCAAAGATGTTGTTGTGCGTTGGTGCCATCTGGTCGCTTTCCCGTCCCTATGCTCAAGAAGACACCGACTTCTCGGCCCGGCCATTCATTGCAGACAGCTTCATCCAGAACCATGGGTGAGGGGTTGTATTTGCCGACGCCTTCGTCGAGGAAGACCGACTGGCCGATTTGGATGGGTTTGAATGCCAGAGCCGTGGCAGCTGTTGCGCGTCCAGCCTGCCATATTGTCGCATTCGGTTCATTCGCGGGTTCTTTTCGCGAGTCGTAGGAGCGCAGCCAGATTTGGCCGGTTCCGGCCTTCTTTGTGCCTTTGTAGACTGCGGTGACCGCACTGTACATAATTAGCACGTATACTCAGGCGACATTTGACACGACTTACGTCTTTGTGCGCTCTTCTCGATTATCATAGAGCTGCGCATGTGGGTTGCCCCACTTCAGAGCAGCCATTCTTAGGTTGATAGGCGATGTTCCAATCTGGCTGTATCTGCTGGCGTTGCTCGCGCTTCTTTCCACACGCCCCCGCGGCATGGCGCTGCCCGGCGTCATCGGACTTCGCAGGTCGGCTGAAGACGAGAGGCCGTCGTGTCGGTCGTTGCCTTCGTCGTCGTATATGGTGTGCTCTCGCACGCACTCCATGATGGCCTCCTCCAGCTTGGATGCCTTGAACAGAGTCGATCGGTAAGGTATGCCCGCGAATGTCTTATCCGTCTCGAACACTTTTCTAGTCATGCGCACGTATACGTCCTTGCACGTCTCGACGTCCATTCTCAGCCGGCCCAGCATGATGGCGATCAAGCCTCCGGTGCCGGTGCCCGCGATGAGGTCGAAATGCTCGCATGGTTTCGGGACTTCGTGTCGTTTTGGCGCTCTTCCTTCAGTCTCGACAAAGGTTCGGTGCATGAGCTCCTGCAGTATAATGAGCATCGAGTAGCCGCGCACACCTCCGCCATCTGAGCTTGTTAGTTTCGGTCCCGTGCAAGCATGTCAGAGACACGTACCCAGCGAGAGGATCCGCAAAGGCGGCCCTTTGGTGGTGTCTTTCCGTCGAATGCCGCTGGCTGTCGCCATCTTGGGTTGTGTTGCGCCAAGTGCGACTCCGCGCGATGTGTACGGAACAGAGATCTGCGACTCGACTCGAAAAGGAAGGTGCGATCAGGTTGGTAGGTAAGAGGCACTCCTGGAGGGATAGAGAGGTGTAAAAGGTTTGCTTTGTCAGGCTGTCGCAGCTGTGTGACCCTTTGCGCAGTACTAAGCAGTGAAGGGTGGCTGTGGGTGATGCGGTCGCAGCCTGGGCGCGCTTGGTTGCGCTGGACTTAGAATGTCGTGTCTTTTGGTGTACGAGGCGTGAAGGAACGATGGGAGGGTTGTAGGAGGATGCGAAGGGCAGACAGCACGCGGAAGCGCAAGATCTCTTGACTCTTCCCTCTCCGCTAGGCTCTTGGGCATTCACCAAGCTTCGTCGATGCACCAACGTCACTCGTCACTCGTCACTCGGTCTGCCACGGCCAAGCCCCACCACTGCACAGCCACTCCGCCGACAAGTTTGCAGCCAACCAGCCCGGTTCCAAGCTTCATCCTGGCCACCATGCACACAACTTTTGCCCATGGCCCGAAAATCATGTCAATATCGGGCCTCTGCATGCTCGGCCCTTGCAGCGGGCAAGAGCGGGAACCGCTGACCCGTCCTCGCGTCCAGGAACCTCACATCCATGCGCTTTTGGGTGGCGCATCTTCCTCCAATCACCATGCATACGATCGTGCTCGAGATGGTCATGTGTGCAAAAGCTGTCGCGCGTTCCGGGCGAATGACAAGATGGTTCGGATTACTTACTTTGTACGCAAAAGGATCAGGTATGGTACAGGCTCTTGTGTGCCATATACCTTCACATAATTGCGCATGTCTAAACGGCGTGCTTGATGGTACCCAAAGGCAAATGTCATCACTTGTCTCTCCCCGCGGTCGTCGCAAACATTGGTAGGGAATCATGATGCACCGGTACAGTCATTCCTGGTAGAGCATGAGACATATGCAGTTGCTTTAGGACCTCCAACCATGGCTAAAAGCTTGAGCGCCGTTTTCTTGAGTCGGTATTCTAGCAAAAGACGTTGTGCTCAGCAAACGATATCAGCACACAGGAAAACATGTCCCACAACGATTAGCGTGAGAAAAAGGTGGCGAACACACGGAGCAGCCGTTATTTTGGACACAGAATAACAAACATGCTTCCGTCCGGCAAAACCTTGTTGACACAAGAGCACATCAACGATTGCCTTGACGTTTTCGACGACACAACCAAGCAGGCAGAGATATAGACGAGAAGAGCAAAATGCAGTGCAAGTGTTCTTGTAACGTTCAGCGCATTCGAACCTCATGCTCACAGCTGAGAAGAGATTCGAGAACTGGTCTGAAGAGGGAAACATGCAAAGAGACGAAATTGCATTCGAAATCGCAGAAGAAAGAACTGTAGCTTGACGCGTGAAGATTTGGAACAGGAAAGCAGACATGTTAAGCGATAACTAGTTCTTTTTGGTTTGAGAAAGAGGTGAAGATGAAGCACTTTGTGGGAACAAGTCGAGGGAGGTAAAGGAAGCATTTATACGGCTCGTGGTTTGCTCCCTAGCGCGCTTACGGCTATGAATCTAGGACATCTTGGTTTGGAACGCATGGAGCGGCTCTACCGCCTCTTAGGGATATTCGATTCTGGTGAAGCGATGAGAGGAATGGAGGCAGAAAGATCCCTCGAAAAGCTTATACAGATCAATTCCAGCAACCGAATCATCGCGAGAATCTCGTTCTCTTTTGTGGCATGAAGAACGATGCAGTTGGGAAGATCATCCATATAACAAATACGTTATCGATTTCTTGAGGAAGCGCAGTCTACAAACGATACATGTCGTTTTTCATCTCAGATTGAGAGAGCAAAGAAGACGTCCAGAGAATGTAGCGCAGTCTTGTGTAGGATTATAGCGATATATTCAAAATGCCATTCGGGAGAAGAGGACAAGGACATGGTGTTGATGTCATGTGTTTTGGGATAACCTGTCTTCGGTAGAAGTAATGATAGCGCTAACTCCTGGCCCATCGAAATTCTCGTGTTTTGTCTATGTCTTGGTCTGGAACGGGCAAAAGGGAATGGTCATGTTTGACAAGTTTGAAGCTCAACGGAAAAGACGTTCAGTGCGATCCTGGTGCATTTGAAAAGGGAGGGAAGGACATGGTAGGGGCTGACCGGGACTTTTGAAAGGGCACGTGCCCTTGGAGAAATGAATGTAGAGATTGGAAGTAAAGCAAGAACTAAGAGGCCTTTTATAGCTTCTCGGATCATACAAGCGATACCTCCAAGGCAGTTCCATGAAATGTCCCTAGTGCCAAACTTTCCGAAAAAAATTCATGAACAGCTCGACCATCTTTTTTGAAAAAGAGCGCAGCCTCGACATTAAAGTCTGTGATATCCATTTCAGGCAAAGAAGAGGAGGAACATGTGAAGATAGAAATCAACTTTTGGAAACGGAAAGAGCAGCCATCAAGCATGCACTTGAACTTTTCAAAACAGAAACAATGACATGTTGTACTCGGTTTCGTGTTTTCGAGCAGAGCATGGATAGATGTACTTGGAGAAGGAAGAGCATCGGAGCGAATGCCGGAAAAATTATAGACCACCTCTCAACCAGATCTCATGACTTGCGACGTCAAAGATTTGTCCTAGATACCGAGATGTCAGAGGAGACCACGACATGAGCTTGTGTGTGATGCGTTTCGAGAACAGGCGAAAGATCATTCAATGGTATGAACTCGGTTTGTGGCAGACACAGAACATGATGACTGGCTCGTTTCATTTCATGGGCAGAATCTTTGAGATGAAAGGATGTGACGAATGGAGGACGATACACTGGGAGAGGTTTATACACTCCTGCCCTCCTCCGCAAAGCCATCAACTTGTGTATATCCCTTTTTGAAACCTTTGAAGAACGCGGCGCTCAGATCGAAGATACCATACAAACGGGCCACTTTGACCTGCCGAGAACAACCGAAACGACATAATTGGGGTGTATGTCACTTTCGAAGAGAAGAAAGAGAAGACATTCGCGATGTTGTTGTTGATTTCGAGATAAGAAGAGGCAGAGATACTTTGAAGATTAGAAGCATGTAGAAGAGCGGAGAGTCTGGTAGATCGACGGACGTTCTTCTTCATGTGGCTACTACTTTGCACATTTTGAAGTATTTGGCGAAAGCACGCAGAAGAAAACATCAAGTGGTCTTTGACATGTTTCGGGAAAGAGGCGAAAAGACATAGGTAGATCGTCATCACGATTCGGGACAGAGCAAAAAGGTCATGAGTTCTTCTAGATCTCGTTTTTGGAGGGGCACACAGTGCATTCAGAAGTTGATGCCAAACTTGATGCGCGGTAGAGGGGATTATATAGACCACTCGGACCACGTGACGACAAACGCAGCACAAACGCAGCCTCAAAATCAGGGACTTGATCTATTGGACTACAGATGTGGGAAAACCTGCGACCAAGCCGGCGTCTTATACACATCCTCCGGCACCTCTCTCATACTCACAAACGCCTCAAACACCAAAAACATCCTACTAACCACATAGCTCACTCCGCACATCACAATCAAGATCCACACCACGCATGTACCCAACCACCCCATCCTCCGCTCATTAAACGCCACCCATAGCTTATCAATGATCGGAAACAGTCGCGCAAGAAGATTCGTAACGAGCCAGAACGCTGCACAGAATGTAACCCACACGGAGCTCATGCGCCAGAATAGCTGCTCGAGAGAGGTGGGGAAGAAGTAGTGCCAGGCTGCGACGTGGATGGCGCCGTAGACCATTGAGGCGCCCCAGAGAACCATGCCCATGACAAGAGACTGTGTGCGGCGTAGGAGGCCAACATTGGGCCAGTCGAGCGAATGTGTCTGGACTAGTTCTGTGGCGTAGGGAAGTGAATATGTCGAGGTTTGAAATGCGGTGTTGTCGATCGGCTTAGCGAAGCGGGAGCGGAGTGCAGGGTAGAGGGTGACGGCTTCTACTGCCAGGTCTTGTAAGGCGTCTGTGATCTCATCCCGGGGAATGGGCGAAGGAGGTCCGTATCCATCGATGGTCGAAAATGGGGCTGGACGGGGACCGAATCGACCATGAGTGGGTGTGTCTCTCCCATGATCTGAGCCAAAGTTCTCGAAATAAGCCAACTTTTTCATTGCTGGAGTGGCATGACGAAGCTTGCCACTGAGCCCAATGGGTGCGTCGCCACTCATTCGGCTGGCAAGATACATATATGCTGCGAGAGGCCATACCCACTCCCCTCTGATGATCGTAGGCGATGCAACTTGACGAGGTTTGTGCCACCAGAGGACATACACGGTCAGCGCACATACCACATGGGCTACAGTATGTACTTCGAGCAAGGTCGTGGGTAGTTCGGCCGTTGAACGAGTGATGACCTGGACGATCATCCACCCAGCTTGGATGCATACCAAGAGTTTGGCGAGGCCGTCAGTCTTATTTTTGTCTTGGATGTCGTCGAGTGGGATTTCCAATTTATGACCACAGTGTGCTAGCAGTGCGACTCCTTTCGCAGTCAATGTGAGTCGCTTCGCGTCACCGAAGAGGCAGGCGTAGCGATCATCTGCGTCCTCAATATCAATTACAAAGCCACCCATGGTGCCATAAAACCCATGTGGCACTGTCCAAGCAGATGCTCCTGGATTTTGTGACGTGGTGTACGTTGATACAGCCGAGGTCTGCACCTCTGTTAGTAGTGTATATAACACGAGCATCAGCCCGATGTACCTTGTCATTGATGTCTGGGCTTGCACCAGTGCTCTTCGAAGCTTCGTTCACCTCGGAGCGTAGTTCTCTTGCCGACGCTAGCTGCCTCCATGCTGTGTACAAAATCAATTCCGGCGCGAACAGACCAATAATGCACCATCGAAACTCTCGGAAGAGAGTGGTATAGGCGGGTTCGAACTTCCTAGGGATATTGAGATGCACAGCTGAGTAGACGCATAATCCGAGAGTGGCGAGGCAGCTGATAAGTAGTGAAATAGTGTCGCGTTGATTATCTTCTTGCACGAAGCCTACAGTGTTCATTGTGTTGATTTTGCCGATTTCGAAAGCCTGAACTCCATAGCACAATAGGAAAGTCGTCAAAGTGCATATAGAGAGGGTGGAAGACATCTTCGATGACAAGTACACTGCATCCTGTTGGAGAGCATTGGTTTCGAGACGGGCACTCCCGCTTCTTCAAAGCTTCGACATCCTTGCAAACGCGACATGCGGTACGCAGGGCGCCTGTTGGATCACATTGCGAAGCCGGGCGTAAACGGCGTCACGTCGGAGTAACATGCGTTGCAGTAAGAAGTGTTTCAAAGCTTATGGGGGGAGGATGAGGCACACGAATCAGAATTGGCATGGCCGTATCTGAGAGGGCCTTGAAACCATGGATGAAAGAACCCTGGAGCCAGCAGACGCTGTACATAGCAAGATCTCCCTTGGTTTTGGAGTTCGGCTCCACGCTGAAAGCGCAGTTAGTGGAAGTGGAAGGATCGTGAGTTTGGCCCCCACGATTGCCAAATGAACTGATTCGTGTCGCGCCTTCCCCATCTTGTGTTAGCGCAATTCGCATACGATCATGTCTCCCGTAGATACTTACACGCAGCTCACCGTCCATCATCCAAACAGCGATTGAGATCAGGTCAACTGATCATCATGGGTGTTCGATCGCGGAAACCAGAGGTCAGCATCCCTTCGAAACAAGCTGTACGTTGACGAACTATTAGCAAACCACCGCAAAGCTCACACGAACCAGGATGTTCCTCGAGGGCAGCGGGAGAAGTCTATGAAGTCACTTCTGACATGGGATGAGATACGTAAGCTATTTATAATTCTTCCCATCGGGCCTCGCTGATGAGCTTCCAGCTGCTTGGTACCAGTATGCAGACTGCCCCCGCTACCCTATATCAACTAATTAGTGTACTGTGTAGAGACAACGAGTACATCCTCTCAAGCTATAGGTACGCATTTAACAATTCAACAAGAACACCTGGAAGGACACTGATGGGAGCAGAGCAGTTTCGCAATCCTACCGCCGCTCGTTAGGGAGCATATTTCGCATACACAATGAAACAGGTAGGGAGCATTGATACAATGAGTAATGCACCACCTGATTTCCCCAGTGAATATTTTCTCGCATATCGTGGGTTCTGTATTGTTCTTTGCGCTCCCTGTACCGGTATACTATACTTTGCGACCGCGATACGATTCAGCCACGGCGGAAGACATCGTCGTGTTTTCGACGTTTTTCTTCGGTGTGGCCATGTGCTTCGCATTATCAGCAACGTAAGGTATTCTTGAAGCCCTTCATACTCACATCTCTGATCGTCGACATAGATTCCACATCTTCAATAATCACAGTGAAAGTGTTCACATCTTCGGTAACCAGTTGGACTATGTCAGTCATCTCGAAGAATCAATGCCCTCCCAGAGCTGACGAACGCAGCTTGGCATAGTTATTTTGATGTGGGGTTCTACTGTACCTTGTGTCTACTATGGCTTTTACTGCACACCGTCTCTCCAAAGAACATACTACACCCTGGTGTCAATTCTAGCAGCAGGGTGTATTTACGCGACTCTTCATCCGGCCTTCCGACGACCAAAATATCGGCCATATCGAGCACTTATGTATGCAGGTTTGGGCTTGTCCTTCATCATCCCTATCGTACATGGAATCTCAAAGTTTGGCTGGGAAACGCAGATGTGGAGGATGAGTCTTGATTGGATGGCGCTTATGACAACATTCAATCTTACGGGTGGCGCCTTGTATGCCATGAGGGTAAGTTGCGCGAGCGGAAGACCCGTTCAATTTCATCCGAATTAAACAATCCCAGATTCCCGAGAAATGGTATCCGTATCGCTTCGATGTTTGGGGTGCGAGCCATCAGATAATGCACTGTCTCGTGGTTTGTGCGGGGATAGCACATCTTTTCGGGCTCTTGAGAGCATTCGATCATGTCCATGGGCATGGCGAAATCTGTCTTGGCTGATCGAGGACGCAGTACTGTTACAATAGACGTGAACAAGAAGTGTGGACTCACACAATAGCCTAAATACGACGCTGAGAGTCGGTCAAGCAGTTGGCTCGCCGCCTCGTCAAACGGACAGAACTTCGCTTCCACCTTCATGACTATAACAAGAATGGCTTGTTCGTGCGAACGGCAAGTCGGGCTCTCGCTCTTTCGCAGCGCCCAGACGAATCGGCGTCATTGGAGGAGCGAACGTCAGTGGCTGTGCTACGAGCTGCCTAGTTGTGATGTAGCCTACGCCTGGCCTTAGCCTAGCACGTCAGCTCGGCCTGGATTTCTCGCGCACGGCGACTCCAACCACCGATGTTGCTCCACGGGCGAGATCCCGAGGTGTCGGACATGTCACCTCCGACAGATGTCAAATCGAAATTGTGCCGCGGACGATGGAGCGTAATATATATCGTGGCTACGGTCACAGGTGCGACTTCAGAAAAAGTGTTGTACCACATTCCGAACCTTGTCACAGCGACAGGATACAAGTAGCATAAACACTTCGCAGCGGGCTTGCTCGTAGACATACCATGGCTTCCTCACAAGTAAGTAAATCTTGATTAGGAGATAAGCATTTTGCTGATATCTTTGTTAGAAAAAGTCGGGGCCTTATTTTCCCACAGTATGGTCGCTCGGCGGGACACCGTCAAAAAGTGTCGACATTCCCATCACCGCCGTCTTTCTCGTACTCTTCATCATAAGTGCAGTATGGCATATGTCAATTTTCCAAAAGAACAGGCGAAGAGGGCACAAGTTTGTCTTCAATGCCGCTCTATTCGGTACACTTCCTTCCTACAGAACCCCGAAGTACCTCCCTACTAACCACTTCCCAGGCTTCTCCATGTCCCGCATCGTAACATGCACCATGCGCATCGCCAGCATCTGTCTCCCCACCGACATATCTCTCGCCATCGCCGCGGCCATCTTCGTCGCTGCAGGTGTGCTCATCGCATTCATCGTCAACCTACTGTTTGCGCAGCGCATCCTTCGAGCCTACCACCCTACCATCGGATGGCATAAAGCCATGAGGATCGTCTTCACTACACTCTACATTCTCATCGGACTGACACTTGCGGTGGTGATCACAGCTGTTGTGCAGAACTTTTACACGCTTAGGCCGAGGACCAAGTTCATCGATCGCGCGCTCCAGCTGTACGGCCAGACCTTCCTGGCCGTCATCTCTTCGCTACCCCTGTTCATCGTCGCCCTCGCCCTCATTCTCCCTCGAAAGGGGCGCCCGGAGAAATTTGGAGCAGGCAAGATGAGCGTCAAGATCGCCGTGTTGCTCGCTGGCACCACGCTCGTTACGCTGGGCGCATGGTATCGCTGCGCAACGTCGTGGGCCACACCAGTCCCCAGGTCCCGTCCTATGCCAGCGTACTTCGCCAAAGCGGCATTCTACATCTTCAACTTTGGAGTTGAGATCGGCTTGTTGTACATGTATGCGCTTATGCGTGTGGACCTGAGGTTCCATGTTCCGAATGGGGCGAAGGGACCAGGAAGTTATGCTATTGATGATGGAGAGCCGACCAGTCTGAAGAAAATGGAGGACGCGGGGAACGAGAAGGTGTAATGGAAGGAGATAAGATGAACGAGGATGTTTAAGAACGTATGACACCAGAACTACTGAAGAGGGTTGATGATCTGGCGCCGCGATGGACTGCCAACCTACCGCACGACCCTCCGCGTATGGCCTCGGCCAGATTCATGCCACTCATACAATGATCTCGTACCTGTCGAGGGAGATTGAGTCGGCGTCAGTCGAGGTGCTCGCTTGGCTGAGGATGTGAGAAGGAACAGCATTCAAGAGACGAACAGCATGTTGAGATTTGTACTCGCAGATCAGAGGTGCATGAAAGAGTGGACAATGCAGTCATCGTAGGATACTGGAGATTGTAGAAAGAGGTGACCTCTAGTCAGCTTCGATAGATTCACGCCCTCACGGGCCCCTGATTGAATAATTCACACCAAGCCCACGACACACTCAAAGCGCATATCTGAAGTGCTTCGCCTCTCCATCCGTTTGGTTCCTGAACCCATCTGCGACAGCCCTCTCATCCTCGCCCATGCCATATTTCTTGTCTCTCCTCTTGTTGTCCGTCCACATCCATGCCGCCAAAATACCCGCCAACACCACCATCGCGCAGTAGCACACGATCAAACCCGTTAGAGCGGAGAAGTACCTCGGCGCCTCTCTTGCGAAGAAGAGATTCGCGCCTGCAATGTTTCCTGCAGCGTAGAAGAGAAACCACAGCCCATTTGCCGTGCTACGCTTCGTGTGTCCAGCGATGTTCGTTGTGAGGAGATTCCACGACAGAATCACCGGCGCGCCGACGATATACTGCAACCATGTGCATCCCACCAAGCTCCATCGCTGAGATAGGGGCGTAAGACGAATCCCAAGAAGTCCAGCCAAGGGCGGAAGACAAATGAAAGCCAATATAGCGCATCGCGTGTTCCGGAAGTATCCCGCTGCAAGTCCACAAAGCGGCACGACAACAAACTCAATCGCGCCTGTAGGAAGTTGCAACAATGTTGCATATATTCCTGAGAATCCAAACCCGCGGATGAGCGAGGACGCAAAGTTCGATACACCGCCATTGATAACGCCACAGCAGAGCCCTATAAGCGCCAGACAAAGCACCTTCACATCCAACACTGCTTCAAGCGCCTGCTTCGCATCAAACTGCTTCGTCTTGACGCCAATCATGTTCGCAGCAATACGATCAACAGCCACGATGCGTTGCTTATGCGTCAAGAACTTCGCGCTCGCAGGGCTATCCGGCATAACATATAGCCACACCCAAGCCCACACAAAGTTCAACAGTCCAATAACCAGGAAGATAAGTTGCCACGTCTTGATGTTCGGACTATGCGCATGGCCCAGTCCATATCCGAGTAAGGCGCCGACCATAGTCGCCATCCCGTTAAACGCGAGGAAAACACACATCCGCAACGGCTGTTCGGATCGCGTGTAGAACATGGATACGATGTTCATTATCGCAGGCGAAATGCTGGCTTCGAACATGCCGAGCAAGAAGCGGAGAGCGAGGATGCCGGCGTAATTTTTGGCTGCGACGTGGCAGCATAGTAATATACTCCAGAGCAGGATCATGCTGCCCGTGTACTTTGCAACGGGGAGCCGCTGGATCAGGTAGTTGGCAGGTAAAGCCCAGAATAGATACCCAAAATTGAAGATGGCGGCGACCCAGGAGTAGCGTTGGCCGTAGAGTCCGAGGTCGGGGGTGAGGGTGTAGGCGTTTGCGTAGTTGAGGGAGAGCTTGTCCAGGAATTGGATGGTGTAGGTTATGCAAATCTTGGGGAAGGCGTTAGTGGTATATGGTTGGGAGAGGATTGGGGAACTTACCATAGGCATAATGACCCAGTCAATCTTTCGAAGCACGATTTTGCGTTCGGCGTCGAGCTCTTCACGCGAGTACTGTTGAACTTCGAGGTAGAGCTCGGCGCCTATATCGCGCATCTCTTTCTCGGCAGCCACTTGACCTTCATCGATGCTGGGGTCGCGTGCAGGCGCGATGTCATCTTGTTTCTCAGACATATTTGCCTGGTATTGTGAAATTAGGAAGTCAAGGTTATGCACATGAAACTTTCAACTTTTACTTGCTGCTGCTGCTGCTGCTCTTGAAGATATGAAAGTGGCCTCGGTGGGCAATGCGCCTACTTATATCAGTGACATTATCAACACTCCACTCTTGGCATGAAGCTCAACGGCGACTCTTTCTTATCGCCGTACGCCAGGATTGCTTATCACTGCCCATTTCTGGTAGCGTCCATGCAAGTTACTGCAGTTGACGACGGTTGATGACGATCCTTCGGTAGGCTGAATCGGGCAATGCTCGGATAGAATTACCCCGCATGGCAGTTGGAGATTCACGATGTGGAGGAGGCTGATCCAGAAGTCACTTGTTGTGCGCAATCCTTGTGTTGTATGTTGTTTATTGTGTTGCTTCTTGTATGATGGTGATGATGATGTACGCGGAACAGGCAGCGGTCATCTTAACAACGCTATTTCCACAGACCATATGGACCTGAAGTGAACTTCCAGAGCTTCACCGTACCATCTTCACTTCCAGTCGCGTAAATCTGCCCATCTGGCGAGAAGCTGGACGACCAAATGGGGCCGTGATGTCCCTTGTTCGTCTCCAATTCTTCCTCCGTATCAAAGTCCCAGAGCCTAACCCAGGTGTCGTTCTGGTTGCTACCACCAGTGACAAAGCGGCGTTCCCCGTTGTGTAGCGCGACACTTGCAAGCTCATACTTGGTCTTGACGCTCTTGATGAGCGATCCGGGGGACAAGCTGTTGAAGAAGTAGGCGCTGTTTCCAGCCGCTACGCTCAACACGCCATCGGAGCCGGTGTTATCCAGCTCGCACGATCCCACCACGCCCTCGACGGCATGCTCGCCAATGGTAGCTTGTTGTCGCAGATCCCACCACCGGATCTTTTTGTCCTCAGCCGCCGTGATGACTATGTTAGAGTCAGACGTCCAGACAATCGACTTGATAGTTCCTTGGTGCACGCCAGCGCCAATCTCAAAGCTCGTCGCCGAGTCGCCCCGTGACAGGTCGTATATGCGCAGCTTCTTCTCCATACCACCGGTTGCCAAAATTTGGGGGTGTGGTTGGCTTGGGAATGCGACAGCGCGGACAATGTGGTTGTGTGTCAGGGTGTGAAGGGCTTCGCCAGTGTGGGTGTCCCATACTTTTCTGTGAATTGTGAGACGACAATCCTCCTTATCAAATGGATCATACGTACGCAGAGAAGTCGGCCGAAGCAGTGGCTGCTAGGGAGGCGTCCGAGGAGAGTCTGGCCTGCCAAACTGCACCCTTATGTCCAAGAAAGGTGCCAATCCAGTCTCCAGTGATGCCATCCCGAAGCATAGGATTGCCGTCCTTGCACGCGGATATGATGTAGTACTGGTCCTCATTTATCATGGACGAGAAGTGGATGTGGGGGACAGGGCGCGAATGTCCGTGGCAGGTGAGGGGCACCACCTTCGTAGTTTCCGGCATATTGGAGGCTGATAGTGTAGATGCGATGTTATCACGTGGCTGAGAGTTTGCTGTGAGTCCAAGGAGACGTTGATGTGGTAAAGAGCGCGTGCGCCTTGTGGTTGATGTGCCTGAATTCCAGCACGAGCGCGTGGATGGGATCGAATGTAGAATACGGGGTGCCCAGTCAGAAAATAGAGTACGGCAACAGAATAGTGAAAGGCGGACAAGTTGAGAGTCGTAAAGTCGTAAAGCTGTGTTGATTGTACATTGCAAGATTACATGGACCCCTCGAGGGATAGTTGAAACCATCGCTAACACCACTAGCTCCGGCCGGCTAAACCCCGGCACCGAGGCGTCTTGTGGTGGCTTCATCCAAACGAACTGCGCCTCTTATGACACAAAGGTGGACTTGAGTCCTCGATGGCTCATTACTAAACCATACTCTTTTTTCTCGTTTGCCAGGTTTCCATCCCAATCATTTGAATTTGCATGTCACCTTTCGCCGCCCCATAGGAGTGGCAGCACTTCGGGCTACCGTCAGCTGGTACAAATAAAACGAACTCCGGAGGTACCTTGTCTCAAGTCACCAAGTGATCATATGGCGCTCCCAATTGTGATGGCAGGATAGAGTAGAGTGATAGTGCATCATGACATACTTCGGAATTTTTGGAGAAGAATAAGCTAACTGTGCAATCCCTATGCATGCTACGGATCACCATCTCTTGAGACAACTCTTGTACAGCTTATCTTTGAGCGCCTTCTGGTTGTAACTCCGCTCGTCCTCCTACCCATACCTCCCAGAATCCCTTACCGACCGCCATCAGACGTTCATTGATCTGACATCATGACATCTCGAATACAATCTTTGCAAAAGCGTTTGTGAATATCGTGACTGAGATGTCGATTCTTGCATCTCAAACAGGGCCACAGATAGCAATGCCGCCATCCTGCTTTCGGATGCGACGAAGAGTCCCGACCCCTGCGCTCCCTCATTCCGAGGAAGAGATCGCGCCCAAAGGGAGCCACCTCCTGTGCCGCGATCTGCAAGGCCTTCTGTTGCGACGCATGGTGGTAGAATGGAGAGATCTCGTCGTGTTCGAACATTGTTGTGAACAAGTGCTCGGTGATGGGAGACTTGTCCTTGCGAGCCCAATTATTCTGAAGCTCATACACAGCTTCAGCGACCCGAGTCAACATCTCGCCTGGCTCGGCAGCAGCACGCTCTTCATCACTCTCAGTCATGTGCCGCATCCACAACTGCCTCGGTTCCTTCAGCACCTTGTCGAGACGAAGAAGGAACATGGAAGGCGCCGCCTCGATAAGACCAGCGCACTGGTACTTGTCTGCTACGCCGAGCAACTTGACAGACAGGATGGCTTCCTCGACAGGGGCTCCCTTTGCTGAAGTCTCCGAGTCGATGTTGTACATGAACGCGAACATGCCCTCGAGAGCTTCGGGATCGTCGTCTTCGAGAGTGATCTCCTTGGCATCGGATTCCTGTTGTACATTGTTAGTGACGTGATCCTAGATGCTATTTCATGAAAGATGAAGTGGACTTACCAGCCAGCGATTCTCCTTGAACGCATTCTCGAACCAGGATGCGCCATTGGCAAGGATCACCTTGTGTCCACGAAAGACACGTCCGCTGTATAGAATGGTGATGTCGGACATGGTAGGCGAATTGTAGTATCTAGGGACATTGTAAGTATATGCGGAGGTATCTTGGATAAAAGGGCGACTTACTTGCTGTAGTCATTGACCTTGTTGTTGGCGCTCACCTGCTTGCCTAGAGCGTCCCTCTTTGTATTGTTCAACATCTTGATGAGTGCGGGTTGAGTCGTTGATGTATGAGGTTGAGTGTGGAACGAGTGTGGGAGTGGTCGATCGAAAGTGCTTCTCGCAAACACAGTGCAAGGTCAAGAAGTTCTTTGGTTCCAAGCGCGGTGAGGGCTGTGGAGCTTCTGCTTTGGTTGCGTTGAGCTGTGGAAGCAGATGTTGTCGGTAATGGGCAAGAAGAGGTAGGGCGTAGTGGCAATATAAAGTCCGTGGAAGCCCCTTCGACATTCACCCTCCAGCGGCTGGGGCACTGTGCTCAGTCTCGCGACGCCCACGCTACACACGGACCTAGGGTGATTTCCGATTAATGGTCATATTTCACGCCTCGCTATGATGATATCTCAAGGGAAGGACTGTGAACACACAATGCGATGGTCGGGGATTCGAGCAAAGAGCTGCTCCTCGGGAAGACGGCATTGAGGGTCAATGTTCTTTCACCTCGGACATTGTTCATACTAGGAGCAGGTACTCGAAGGTCGAGTCCATCGCTTCTTTTTGCACAAAGAAGAGCTCAGAAGTCCAAAGATCGCTTTCATTGTTCTTCTTTCCTCAAGTGTGGTAAGCTTGAAAAGAGCTGGAGCCGTTATCTGATATGGCCAGGACAGAAACGCAGCGCCATTTGTTTTCACGGGGTTGTGCCCGCTAGCATTGAGGCGACGAGTGAACAGACGATTACCCGTGACCCCAAACTGATGGCAGGGCTGCCTGGCACGAAAGCGCTTGGACCTCGTCCGCAGGTATGGACTGAGCACAGAGAATGAATGCTCGTGGCGCGGAGCAAAGCGCCATATAGTATAAGTCCCCCCACATACTTCCTCGTCTTCTCCTCGTTTAATCTCTGCAAATTGATCACCACTATTGTACGCGCTGATTCAACTTACAAAGAGTTAGCTACACCACGCCCGATCGATGGCCATCACAGTCTCGAGATTGATCGCTGATATGTCGAGTTCTGAGAGCACCAAAGCCGTCGCATACCCAGCTACTCGTGTTGAGCCTGGACCATATGCTGAGTAAGTTGTCATATTCACTGAGAAGCTGTCACTACTAAAGCGCACACTTTTGCTGACACTACACAGAGCTCACAACTCTCCTATTCTCTCCAACGTCAAGATACACTACTCTGGACGTACCTTCTTGGGCCACAAGATCATCCTGGCTATGAACTCAACAGTCTTCATGAAGATGTTCACCGGGAGTTTCGTCGTAAGCACTCCTTTCCTAACGTAGAGATGAAAATATGCTAACGATTGCATCTCAGGAGTCTACCAAGGACGAAATCGAGCTCCACGACGACAATCCGGCAGTCCTCGAGGGCATGTTCGCGTTCATATACGGCGTCGAAATTGCATCCGGCGATACCCCCCTCGACGCTGTCAAGTTCTATCTGCAGCTGTTCTGGATTGCCGACAAGTACGACTGCAAATCTTTGGTGGCTCCCAGCATGATCGACAGTCAACTCCCAAAACTCCTGACCGATTTGTCAAGTGCTTCACCTGAACATGCCGCCAAGGCACTGGACGACATCATCTCCGATGTATATGATACTGTTGAGATTAGCGAATCCATCAAGACGACGGTGCTGCAGCGACTGTTCAGTCACCCCGACATCAGCCCTTTGGAGCTCGCACCGAAGCTCTCGGCGGCCGTCCACAAGGCCGCTGCAAACTTTCCAGAGTTTGGCCGCGACATGTTCTTCATGATGATGGAGGTCAAGGGCGAGAAGAAGGGCCGGAAATACTGGACCAAGGTGCCGGGTTGGTGCAAAGTCGTCGAGGTCAAGTGCGCTCATTGCAACCACAAATGGGTCAGGCCGGCCAAGTCTCCCACTGTGAAGACTTCTCAAAGCCTTGAAGGAGGCAACATTGTTACTACCTTTGCCGCTTTTCTTGATGAAGTTGAGCGTTGCTTCTATTGCGACTCGCTTTCAGCACGTCTCGTCGTCGCGCTGGAACTCTCTAGAGCTGATCTCATGCATTATGCCGAGTGAGGTTCATGCAGGACCATTGAGTTGCCGATGCAAATTGGCGAACGGGGCTTTCTTTTCTTGCCAAATTATGCAAGCGTACATGAGACGGATCCTGCATTGACATATGTGGTCATGATGCCACAGTCCGTCCTCGTTACGATAGGACTTTGGGAACTTGTGGGATCAGGTCGTGCCTAGGTTAGAAATATACAATCAACACCCTTAGAGGTACGATACATCTTGCATGTGCCCTAAAAGCTGTTTCTTAAATGCAATTTCAACTGGGTGTGGTTGTAGCTTTAGTCGTATAACGCTTACACACCTGGTCAGCGCTGCGAGTGCAGGAGGCCTCTCTGCATGTGACCAATACCACAAGTCACTATCAGTAAGAATATGTCGCGGTGCCTGTACTTATCGTGAACGCTGACCAGAGGCGCAGATTGAAGTGTCGTGGGTTTACCATAGGTCCTATATGTGATTGTATATACGTCTGTGAGCACCCTGGTCTAGCAGCTGGCAGGATCTTGCCTCATATCACGAAGTATCTTCAATGGCTCAAGTATATAGCCATATGCTTCTCTTCCTTCTGGCTTCGATACAAAATGAAGTCGCCGGAGGACATCTCGTACCTGCTGTCGCCGGCCCAGCGACTGGCAGACGAGCTTCGACACACCTACCTGATTCTCAGAACTTTCGCCATTTCGACATACAATAATCACTTCTCGGGCATTTCAATATTCCGGCAGCCACTGTCGTCGGTCGCACACTTGCGCATATTAAGAACGACGAGTACAATCTCTAGCCTTTGGACATGTCGTTCGATGACGAGAAGTTCTGCACACTCTTGCAACGGCAGAATTACGATATCTCTTTTCCGACTTTCAGCTGGGTGAGGCCAACCATAAATCGATCTGGAGCAGAATGATCTCGGCAAAACAACATGTATGACGCAAGTATCTTAAGTCTTGTACTAATTTATAGTAACGTTATAAGTTACTAGACATACTACAAATTCTGCGCGAAGCTCTTCGGCTATCTGCGAGCATTATTCTAAACGAGTAAAGCCTGTCTCTTGATCATGATAGTTCTCCTAACTCCTCAAGCCATCTGCATCGTCTTCCTCTTCTTCCAGACATCTGCTTCGATCGAGCCTCTTGCTCCTCGCACGCCCAAAAATGCATCTGTCAAGCTTCTTCGTGAAGGCGGAACATAAGTCGAAGTACAGCCTGTACCCTGCCAGCATTGACCGTAGTCGGTATCGCAGAAGTAACCAGGGTCGCAGTTCGCGTTAGTTTGGCAGGAACCCACAACGTTATGATTAATAGGATAACAATAGGCGGTGCCTACACCAGCTCCACTGTTGATGGGGTCACAGGCACAACCGGCTGAGCAACCGTTGCCAGAATTTGGGTTACATCGTACGGGCGCAGGGACGGCTGCAGTCGCCGTAGCTGTGACGGTGGTAGTAACAGTCGCAGTCACGGAGGAGGTGGATGTAACAGATTGGATACTCGTCACGGTCGCTGTAGCAGCACTAGAAGCAAAGCTCAGCCGAGGACTTCAAAACCAACAAGGTGATCAAGTTCTTACCTTACAACCGTCTGGGGGACACTGGAAGTGGATTTTGCGGTGACAGGCAGCGTCGTGGTGGGTGTGACAGTAGTAGTCTTTTGAGTTTGAATACAGTTACAGATCGAGCTTGCTACTGCTGAAGCCGTCGAGAAGAGGCTAGCAAGTACAGATGATTGAAGATTATTGGCAGTCTTTGTCGCCACCAACGCTGCTGGCGGCTTCGTTGTTGTTGTCGTTGTCAAGACAGCACGCTTTGCGTTTCGTGCAATTGTAGTCGTGGTAGTAGCCGTAATTGTAGCGACGACAACAGTCGTGTCAGTCTGAGTGTTGGTTTGAATTGACGCTGTTACAGTTATAGTCGCAACCGTTGTAGTGACAGTCGACGTTGAAGTAGCAACGGTGGATCTGGTGCACGGAGAATCAGCAATGATTTCTTTGGAAGAATGGATTATGCGGGGTGTCCAAAACAAATACACACGTTACAGTGGTAGTTGCCACCGTCGTGCTAACAGTGGACGTAGCGACCGTCGTGGTTGAGGTAACACTTGGTGCTGAAGCCGTAGCGACTGGAACTGGAAATTTCGATGTACAGAAGGTTTGTGCTTCTGGGAAGCGTACGACAGCTGAGGCTACCACACCGATAATGCCATTACAGGTGGCGGACAGTCCGAGACTTGGGAGTGCAAGAAGGAGTGTGGTAACACTCAAGACCTGTCGAGGCAAGACCATGGCGAAAGTTGCTGAAGTTAACAAGTAGTTTCTCTTGTCGCAACAGAAAGTTGAATATTGTAGCAATCAGTCGTAAAGCTCCAAAGCCTCAGAGTCAATTCTTGTTCTTCATAGTTTGGACTTTTATTGTGTAGGTAGACAGCTGGCACTACGCGCTACCATCTCTGCACGAGCTCAGGCCAGAACGTCAAGCCATCTGTGACACTTCATCAGGATGGTGTATATCTAGGCTTAGTGCGCAATTGAGATCGGCTCGTCATAGAGGTCTCGAACAGCTAGCCATTGGCCAGGTGTGTACCCAAGCGTGTCCAAGCTTGCATTTCAGCTGCGCGCTTATTGCCAGCTCTTGAGCCGCTGATCAGTTACAGCCTCGTAGAAGTCTAGAATTGTGAGGCTTCCAAGTAAGGGTTATGATTGGCTCATATTCCGACACGCCCCCGCTTGACTATGTCAAACGCTTAACCTTAAAGTCTCTCAGCGTATGAAAACTAGGCTAGGACGCGCCACACGGACTGTGCTGCATGTTCGAACCGCATTAAGACTACGGAGACATGGACACAGTACTCTTGCATTGCGGCGCATCACATCTGCTTGCAAAGTCTTGCGTTGAGAAGATCTAAATATTGGAACCTCAAGATCTCTTTTGTGCACCTTGCTGTTCGCTTAGTACTGAAAGAAGTTTCTAACATCTTTTGGCTCTTATTGTTCGGACTCATCAGTGCTGTATGCCTGCCCGGGCGTTCTTTTGCACATTTCAATATTGAAACACGGCTTGTCGATAGGAATTTGGATGGGAAACTGCTTCGCTGCTATGGAAAAATGTTAACCACGGAATTTCTGCAGATCGTCTCCCACTGTTGGTTGGCTTTGCACTAAGTGCGTAAAGGAAACAATGATAACTAGAAATGCATTCTGTCTTGATGATGGTTGATTGTTCTCGTTTTTCTTGTTCTGAACGCGAGCCCTGTTCGCTACATGTGTGGGGTTTGCTTTTTCTGTAGCCGAGCCTATTGCATGCAGCCACACCCTACATGATGATACCTATAATCCGACACCCACACTATTTAGTTCCCACATACGCCACACAATCTGCCGCAGCTAAAAGAGATCAATTTCATACTAGTCTATGCTCTAAACTGACAAATGAAGAATCGAGACAAGTCTCATCTGCACTTGGCAGAAATAAATCCTTTCTTTTTTGGTAAGGTACTCAGTCATGGCGCGAATGAATGTGCATTTCCTTCGAGGCGAACGACCTGAATTCTTGTGAGTCAATGGTGGCAGGATCCTTACTTGTATCGACATGCACATCATCTATACCATGCTCACATCCCAGCGTGTAGCACAAACCGCGTCACGAAAATATGATTGAACCCGACAATACCTATGTTGTGCCCTGCTTATCTTGGCTTGCAAATATCTAGGTACGCATGTACTTTGGCGTTGCGATAGTGGCGCACGAGAGCGATGACGACGTTTCAAATGGGGCAGTGTGAAATCGTTGTCTTGCGAACAGGTTTCGGTGGTAACTTAGATCGACACATGGTAAGCGGATTTCCAGTGAGCAATCTGCATGTGTAGCAAAGCACGCTTGCAGCGACGCCTCAATATCCAGGTCATCGCAGATCCTGTTTGTCTGCGCACGCTTCACATTCGAAAGGCTCGTGTCATAACATACATCGACGATACAGGAATTGATATCGGCTTACAGAGATGAGGCAAACAGGCAGGCATTTTGTTCAACCCAGCCCGGCGTCAAATGATTAGGTGTCTACAAAATGCGCTTCACTTGATTGTTCTGCAATCATGAATCACTGAGAAAATACAGAATCAAAGTCTATAATAGTACGCTCTACATCGATAGAGATGGAAGGACTGGAAGCCCCCAAAAATGCACATCTTGGCAGAATGTCGTAGGACGAAGCATATTGCTCGCGTATATATGGACGCTAGCCTCCACTCTTAAGAGATAATACGGATTTAAGCTACAGATATACGTATTCTCACACTCTCGTACTAGGCTTATGATCCCTTCTGGCCGTAGAGCTAGCTTGCTATTTCCGTAATGATAAGGATTGATTACCATGTTGTGTGCGTTCCTGCCTCAATGGATCAGAGCTCATCTCGATGTGACGGAGAAGTCTATCAAGAAAATGTTGCGGCGTCGCTGCACAAACTCAGAAAGGCCTCGGAGTCACGCTGTGCACCATCTTATCTAACAAGCCCTTATCTTACCTCCGTGAATTGTATGATCAGCCATGCGACGAAAAATCACCACGTGACGAGTTTAGACATAGAGAACATCGCGTGGAGGCTCTGGACGATGACCCGGTCGGCCTCTTCTCCAACCCGGTCGTCCACAACGTAAATGATAAGCAGGACAGATCAGCGGGATATCACCAAATTCGCAACAAGTGGATTTAGAGCCGGAGGTCAACATCTTTAGACGCTATGCAATCGAGAACAAGTTTCGCAAAAGAGTACGAGTACAACGCACCGACCTTGCGATACGCCTATTGGCGCCCTGGGTATAAAGCATGACTCACGACCCAATGAGTATTCAGACTGTTATTTGTCTTTATCTGGGTTACAATCCAATCCGTAAGTAACGACTCTTTCATTCCTATACACTTCCCCATTGCGGCTGTCCGACATCCCACGCTCTAATACTCGACCCCACAAAGGATCTAGTCTAATACTTCCCACTCTCATTAATCTCCCCCATCTTCTCATTCTCCCCCTTACTCTTCTGACTCCACTCCGGCGCCTCATCAATCCCATCATCCTCCGCTTTGTCGCCCTCTTCTTTCGTCTTATGCACACTACTCGGCAAATGCTCCGCCGGCGAATACACCGTAATCAACTCCAATGGCTCATCGCCCTTCACAAAACATCAGTACAGATCCTAGCACACCTACCAACACTCCCTCCAAAAACTCACCTTCGTCACAAACTGATGCTGCGTCCCCGCCGGCACAACAACCACATCCCCCGCCTTGACTTCCTGCTCCTTGCCCGCAACCGTCGCGAGTCCGCGCCCCGACGTGAACAGCAGGATCTGGTCAACGAGATGCACTTCGTCGCCAATGTCGCCGCCGACGGGGACTTCCATGGCGACGATCTGGCTGAACAGCCCCGTGTGCAGGACGGTGCGGAAGTCGCCGAAGCTCCGCTTCGAGCTCATCAGGCCGGGGAAATGCACCATTTCGTGCGCGGGAGGCGCGTCTTTGCGGTTGCCGAGGGATTTGTAGGCGTCCATTTTTGCGGCTACGAGATTTCGCGGTGTTGATGTGAAGGGTCGGTGGAGGGAGGGGGGTGGAAGGGGTCGAGATAGGGGAGTGGTGAGGCGTGGGATGAAGCGGGACGATTGTTTGAACATTGTATTGACTGTACAGAGGTATTGGGGCTGTTATATGTCTCGAGGTCATTGTGCATCGTGATGGTTTACTAAGGTAGATTGCAGTCTAGACTCCAGGCATGCATGACGTCAATATTGGTCGTAATATGCTGGCGGAGATGCTGGATGCGGAGAACTGCGACGGTTATCAGAATGCTGATTGGTGGAGGTGCACGGGGGACCTGAGTGCTGAGCGATGTCGTACCTGATGAGGTGATGGTTACCAATGCGAGGTGTGAGTAAGCGGGCGAGTCCTGGGTACTTCACTGCCTCAGCGCAGATCTGCCAGGGCGCAAGAATGGTAGATGTCTGGGGACATGCAGAGCATGAGCTATACGATAGATATGTTGATGCGTGATGCGCGGCGTTTCCGATGTATTAGGATAGGAGGCGTTCAAGAGTGTGGAGTTACTGCCATATGCAGAGCTCAGCGCGAAGGAACCACAAGATGACATGACGATCAGTAAGTGATGATTATTATTTCAGTGGAAAGTGTTGGTGAGAGGTGTCTATTATACATTGGTCGTATTGTCCGACTTGCGCACATTTTGCTGTACATAATGTGATTGTCTTTCGACGGCAGCGTCATTGCGCTGCTGGATGTGGTGATCAGACGTGGTGGTCCCACTTTTCGCGAGCTCACACCACGTCGTCGCGATGCGGCCAACCACCACAGCATTCCAACCCAGGTTCGGTGGAACCAGTGGTTCGTTGTTGATGGGCTCAAAGGATCCAAGTGTCAACGGTCCAGATCAGGTGCTAGACCTTGGCATACTAGGTGCCACGGCAAGGTCTCAAAGCTTGCTGGAAATTGTCGCACTCGACCTCGTGCTGTATGCAACAGTCGGGAGCTCATCTTGGCCCCTCAGACTCATTTCCGACCCGTCTCTTCTGCTGTCTCATGCTCTAGCTCGCGCTCAATCTCCTCTTCCTGAGTGGGCCGAGGGTTCTTGGCGTTCTTTGTGTCTACCTCTCCTCCACTCATCTGCCATTCCATGAGCTTGTTGAATGCGCCATTGGGGTTGTTGGAGAGTTCTTCATAGGTGCCTTCCTCAGCTACCTCGCCATCTGAGTTGATGCAGATGATGCGGTCTGAGCGTTTGATTGTGGATAGACGATGTGCAATGCTGATAGTGGTGTTGTTCTCCAGGAGCAATTTGCTCAAAGCTTGGTTGACAAGTGTCTCGGACTCTGCGTCCAAAGCACTAGTCGCCTCATCAAGGATGAGGATGTCAGGCTTCTTGATGAGGGCTCGCGCGATGGCAATGCGCTGCTTCTGCCCACCAGAGAGCTGAGTGCCTCTTGCACCAACGTGTGTTTCAAGGCCGTCAGGCTGCAATTCGTTAGCGTTATATGCACAAGATAGTGAGGGTACTTACGAAGTCGCTGATGAATTGGCAATTGGCCTTCCTTGCGGCACCGACAATTTCAGCGCGTGTGGCTTGAGGTACACCGTACGAGATGTTCTCGGCGATTGTACCAGAGAAGAGTACAGGCTCCTGTCCAACAAATCCGATCTTGCGACGCAATTGCTTTGCATTCAATCCCGTGATGTCTCGTCCGTTAACCGTGATGGTGCCAGCTGTTGGCACGTAAAATCGTAGTAGCAAGCTCGCGACGGTAGACTTGCCAGCTCCGCTTGGTGCTACAATGGCGACGTTCGTGCCTTGCTCGATTGTGAAGTTCAGGTCCTTGAAGATAGTGACAGCTGGTCTTGTGGGATAGCTGAATGAGACGTTCTTGAACACGATTGGGCCGCGCGCTGATCTGACTGGAAGACCTTTGGTCGGGGATATCGTGGGATTGCGATCTTGGAGCTCGAACAGTCGACTAGCAGCGCCCACGCCCTTCATCATCTCCCCATAGAATCCAGAAAGTCCTACCATGCTGGATCCCGCGTACGCAGTGTACATCAAGAACGATGTCAGCTCGCCGATGGAGATGACACCACTCTTCACCATGCCACCTCCGACGTAGAGAATGGCGATGATTGTCAGATTGCCCATGAGGCCTGTGCTGCCGAAGAAGCTTGCGGCTATCAAAGCCTCTCTCCGACCAAGCTCGAATATCCTCTTGACTTGGCGATTGTAGCGCGCGGCCTCCTGCACTTCTCCTGCAAACGCTTGACTGGTTCTGACATTGCCCAGACGCTCCTCAGCGATCTTGGTGAGGGTACCTAGGTTCTTTTGAATCTTGCGACTGAGATTGCGAAGGGCACGACCGGAGAAGAAAGCGACGACTGCGACCGGGGGACCGATGAGGGCGAGAATGCCTGTCAGCTTGATGCTGACCCATCCCATCATGACAAAACCAGCAGCTCCGCTGACAAGTGACCGGAGACCATCAGACAGATTCTGCGTGATGCTCTTTCCTACAATGATGGTGTCGGAACCAAGACGCGAGATGAGATCGCCTACACGGTTCGCATCGAAGAACTCGGCGTTCTGGACAAAGGTCTTGCGGAACAGCTGGGATCGAAGGCGGGCAACGATGCGCTCGCCGACGATGCGGAGGATGACGATGCGACCAAAGTTGAAGGCAGCTCCGGCAGTGAGGAAACCGCCCAGAGCGATGTAGAAAGTCGTTTGGCTCACGCCGAACAGCAGACCGTCATTTTGCTCGGCTTGTGTCGCAGCATCGAGAATCTTGCCGATGGAGAAGGGGATGGTCATGGAGATGGCGGAACCACAGAGAAGAAACAGAAAGGCCCATGAGAGCGTGCCTGCCTCCGGTCTCGCAATCTTGATCAGCCTCCACATCTCCTTCATGTTGCCGGGCTGGCCTGCGCTTCCACTCCCGTCCTTGCTGAGCTTGGCACTCAGATTGACCTGCCGCGCTGCTGCTGCCTTCTCAGACTTTGCGAAGCCCTGCACGCCTTCCTCGCCCTCGCCATCGTGCTCCTCTAGATCGACCAGACCCTTCTCCTTGATCTCGTCCCTGTATGACTTGCGCTTGCGGGCAGGCGCCTTGGTCTCACTCGATGCCTCTGCCAGTATTCTTGACGTGCTGAACAAGCGGGCACTATGCTGCATGCCATTGCGACGGGTGGTGCCTGCTACGGCGGAGCGCAAGCCAGTAGATGCGGGGAATAAATATGTCGCGCGACTTCTTTGTGGTGTCGTGGCGGCATAATTCGAGACGCGCGCTGGCAATGGCTTGGTGACGAACGACCGCGATGTTATTTGCGAGGGCAGGCGAGGCTGTATGTGCGAGAAGAGAGCTCCGGTGCCGGGGCCATGCCAGGCCTTTGCGGAGAAACCCAGCGGACCGCGCATTGTTGACGGCGGGCAGACCGGTATCTACCTGATTCGGAGGGTGGCAAGACGCTCTGTGGATGCACTCAACATGGCGCTGGGTGGTGTTGCGGCGGTGTTGTGGATCGATGACAGCTGCTCTGTGTTTGGACGGGCTACTGACAAAAGTTGATGGCTTCGGAGTAAATGACGAAATGGACCGCGGTCGATCTGGCCCGGACCACGTGCCGGAGGTGTTTCGATTGGAGCGACGGCACTCAAACACACTCCACACCGGAGAGACTCGTAGTTCGATGCCCCTTTGTGATTGAGGTAGAATTGTGATGAGGTCTTGTAAGTGTGCTGCAATTCGTCCGGATATGCGTTGCGACGTCATCTGCTTAGAGGTTGATTGCTTTTGTTACACGAACAAGAGCTCCCCAGGTGCGCAAATTGGCAAGCGAGATACGTAGTGTGAGAATAATAGGTTTCCTTAGAATACATCGATGCAAATCGTGACTTCTACAGGTCTGCGGTGCGAGTGCTCATGTTCGCACAGCCACAAGTATGACTGGAAGCATGACCGTGTGCATATCATTTCGACTCATCGAGCGCAGAACTTATAGCGCTCACAGGCATCGAACGAAAGCATAGCGGAACGACAATCAGTAGACTACACCATCTCCCAGACCGAGGATGGCTCCCAAACTACGTGCGCCAGTACCTATCCACTTGGAAGGCACAACTTTGGAAGGAGGTGGTCAACTTCTTCGCATCGCGCTCGGACTGTCAAGCCTCACCAGGAAACCTATCAACATCACTAACATCCGCGGCAAACGATCTGGGGGCGGCGGCTTGAAAGCACAACATCTGAATTGCGTGCAATGGCTCGGAAAGGCATGCGATGGCCAGCTGAGTGGAGTTGGGCTTAAGAGCAAGGAGATCACGTTCACCCCAAAGCAGTCCAATGACGGCACAAACTCCAATCTCGAGGACCGAGGGGGAGAGATCCGCATCACCCAGACCACGCCGGGCAGCATCAACCTTGTTCTCCAAGCCATCCTCCCATACATCCTCTTCTCCGGCGCCACATCACCCATCCACGTCACTATCACTGGCGGCACGAATGTGTCCAACTCACCTTCCTTCGACTACATCGCCGAAGTCCTCATACCCATGCTTGCCCTCATCGGCATCCCACCCATATTCACCCGCATCAACTCCCGTGGCTGGTCCCAAGGCAGTACGCGCATCGGAAGCGCAACATACACCATCACGCCCCTGACCTCTCCTCTCCCCGCCTTCAGCCTCATATCCCGCGGCCTCGTTACGCAAGTGAAGGCCATCGTCATCGCACCGCGCGAGACCGAGCAACATTTCCGCGATGAGCTAGCGTTCATGTTCGAGAAGCGCCATACTCGCTTCTTCGGGACGGCTACCTCAGCCAGCACACCGGAGATAACCTTCGAGCCCTCCCACCACGACAAACGATACTATCTCCTCATCGTCGCTGCATCGACGAGCGGTATCAAACTCGGCCGCGACTGGCTCTACGACCAAGCCATCCGGCCGGGCAAGACAGAGCGCATTGTGCCGACGATGGTGAAGAAAGTATCAGACGATTTGTTGGGCGAGATGGAACATGGAGGATGTGTGGATGAGTTTATGCGGGATCAGCTGGTTGTCTACCAGGCGCTTGCCAGCGGACGGTGTGCTGTTGATGGCGGGAGGACGGACGATGGGGAATCGCTAGAGCCGAGTCTACATGCGAGGACGGGGATGTGGGTTTGCCAGAAGATGTTGGGTGTGGAATTTGATGAGAGGGGAGGGTGTGAGGGGATTGGGCTCAGGCCAGGGGCATGGGACGAGGATGTTGAAGACAAGAGTGCGGATCTGGTGGATGGGATTGAGAAGTTACAGCTTGATGTTTGATGACTAGTATGAAGAGCTCGTTCGTACATAGATACAATTCTGCAAGATCTACTAAGGTACAACGTCGTGAAGCCAAGGAATGCCGTTGGAGTAACGCCGAAAAACCGAGTTGCAGCACAGTACGATTGGAAGGCAAGTGGGGGACGATGTGGGGCAGACGATGGCTTCAACGGTGGTGGGACATGGAGGGTCCAGAGACAGCCACAATGGCAGTATTGCACTCGATCTGCAGCAGGATAGAGCTCTGAAGACCCAATTAGAACGATAATCGACTATGGATGGTCTAATGAACAATTCAAGCTCAGCTCGCAGCACAAAAGCGTCCAGCACCCAGATCTGGCAACTCCAGCCTTGCGGCTCGTCCAGCATCCACATGCACAACGACGTAATACCACACCCGCAACGCGCTGCACGCAGCCATGCGGAAATATTTTCCTACTGGTGACGGCAGACGACATCCGTCGTAATCCCGGGCAATTTCGCAATTGTTCGCAATCTTTGCTCATCTGCGACTCCGAGGAATGGATGCAGCCGTGCACAAAAGCACAAATTAGGCTTATCAGATGGAAGCGATATCGGTAATCAGATGCAATCAGATCAGATTGGCGGTGACGGCCGACGGTTCGGTCGCGCTGAGCCGGCTGGTGGTTCGGCGGCGCCAGTGTTGGGCTTGGGCGGTGGAGCTTGCTGGCGTGAACGCTCTGGATGCCGAGGGGCGGATTATAAGCGCAGTCAGTCAGGAGATGGGCCGAATTGTGTGCGGTTTGCGGGCGCTGACGTTGGGTAAGCGTACACCCGCCCAGGTGCAGTGTGAATCGTCGCGCTCGGATGCCCGATGCGGTTCATTGACATACATCATTTCTCTTCCAACCCGCCGCCAGCCCGCCCTCAACCCTTCTCACAGCAAAAAAACCTCCCCCTTCAATCACCCTGTCTTCTCGTCGAGCCCTCCACCTCAGCAGGCGGCTGTCACTCTTTGGTCCTCGCTTGCCACCTGCACGACCCTGCCGTAAGTGAATGTGTTTGCTTCACGCCCCCACGATCTGATAACCCGCCTTTATCTGATGGCGCGCACATTCCGCGCTCCGAGGGCTTACCCAAGCAGCTGCAACACCAGCGTGACGATGCGCTGTGAGCACTGCCTGCTGGCTTGCAAATGCTGAGCCGCCGGACTCTGTTTCTTATTCAATTCCTGAGTCACGCAACGTCCTGCCAGTGCTAACCATGGCTCCCGCTCTTAGTCTTTGTCGCGTCTACAAGACGCCCCCTCGCCCACAAACCCTCCCACCTCTGCCACCACCACCGCCTGTACCAAAGAATGGCGTCGACAATGGCCGCCCACAGCCCTATTCCCACCACGTCGACGTCCCATCCCGCCGACCCCATCCCCTCTGAGCCACGTAACATCCCCCAGCTCACAGTCAAGCCGTCATGCACACAATCACAGCCCGAGCAGACGTCACCAAAGTCCTCGGGCGAGTCGATATTATGGGGCACCAACAGCAGCGACGAGTCTGAGGCGCCCGTGACGCCCGTGACCGAGCCCGACCATGCGGTAGACGAGGTCATCGACAAGCTGCAGGACCTGCCCACTGCGGCCGTCAATTTCAACGGGCAGTCCCGACCGCGACGAGCCTCGACTACCCTCATCTCCGACAGCCCAACCGACATCAGACGGATCCTGGGCGAGGGCGAGACAGCCACCAAGCTGATCAGCCAATGCTGCGGGGGCGGGTGCTGTCTGCTCAAGACACTGGCCCCGGACGACGCTTCCGCAAACTTTGTGCCCGTCGTCATTCCCGACAATGCCGCTTTCCGCAGCCTCAATCTGAAGCTGGGGCCGCTCGCTCTCGACAGCGAGCTCACAGACACCACGCCGCTGCCGCCGACGAACATGTCCTTTGAGGGACTGCCCAGCAAGAACACCGAATACGTCTCAGAAGTGCACAAGACACCCCCTAAATATGTGCAGCCACACCCGCCCTACGAAGTCTATTCTGCACCGCTCTACCACGCCCGCGAGTTGACCAAGCCGGGCGCCGAGAAGCGAACAATCCACTTCGACATCGATGTCACAGACTATCCTGACGAAGGCGGTGTCGATTTCAAGGTTGGCGGCGCCATTGGCATCTGCCCACCCAACTCGCAGGAGACAGTCGACGAGCTCTTCGACACCCTCTGCATCCCCAAGTTCGTCCGCGACAAGCCCGTTACCCTCAAGACCTCGACCGGCCGATGGCCCACCATCTGGGGCGACGACCAGGCTCGCGAGCTGACCACCACACGCCGCGAGCTCCTAACATGGTGTGTAGACGTCCAGTCGCACCCGCCCACCAAGAACCTCCTCCGCGTCATGGCCGAGTACGCAGACGCACCCAACGAGAAGAAGATCCTCACATACCTCTGCTCAGCGCAAGGCCAAGCCGCTTTCTGCGACCTCCGCACCTCCTCCCACCTCACCCTCGCACAGCTCCTCCACGCATTCCCATCTTCGCGGCCGCCGCTACCCGCAGTGTTGTCCGTCCTGACGCAGCTGATGCCCCGCTTCTACTCCCTCTCGAACGACCCACACATCTCTTCGGCACGTCCCGGCCTTCCCGGCAAGCGCCGGCTCATAGAAATGGCTGTCACGATCCACGAGACACCCGATTGGCACCCTGACCACCCAGTACGGACTGGCGTTGGCAGTGGCTTCATGGAGCGCATGGCACAGAAATTCATAGCCGCCGAGAACGAGGGCATTGACCCGAGGACCATTCTCGATCTCCGCATCCCGATGTTCCGAGGCCTCATGGCCAACCCGCTGTCCAAGCAGTTTGGCGGCGAGGGCCCAATGGTGCTCATTGGTGCTGGTGTTGGCATGGCTCCGTTCCGAGGCTTCATCCTGAACAGGTTGAAGAACGCCAATTGCGCGAACAAGATCTGGCTGATTCAGGGTGTTCGCGACTCCATGCTTGACGAGCTGTATTCTGGCGAGCTTGGCGACCACGAACGCGAGATCAAGAAGGTCGTGCAGAGCCGCAAGATCAAGGCGGGCGGCGCGTCGGACCAGGTCAAGTACGTGCAAGATGAGGTGCGCGTGCAAGCAGACATTGTCTGGTTCGTCATAAACGCCCTCGACGGTCGCATCTTCGTCTGTGGCAGTAGTAAGGGCATGGGCGAAGGCGTAGAGGAGTCGCTGATCGATGTTGCCATGCAGAAGGGTGGTCTCAGCAAGATGCAGGCTGAGGAATTCTGGGCCAGGAAGAAGGAGGATGGCCAGTACATTGCCGTGAGTTTGTTTGCACCCATCTCGTCGAGCTTATACTAACAATGTTGCAGGAAACCTGGTAAACATACACACCCACGATCGCTTGTATATATGTCCTCACGACCCGTCGCCCCCGACCGCGTACATACCCTTCCATCATTATCATATCGCTACCTCCATCGCCACGGCGTTTTAGACAAAAGGCGTCACATAGACCAAAAGGATGCGCCGGCATGATCCCTGAATACATCATACTTTCGCTGTGCACTGGGCGGATGGTTGCTTGATTATCATAAGCTCTGAAAATTTGCGGAGCATAGAGCTGGGCGTTCACGGTTACTGCTTGGGTTTGGCGTTCATCGTGGTGTTATTAGCACCCAGATTGATTGAATCTGATTGAATCTGTCGTTAAAAGCCACTGTGCTTTACATTTAGGATCACGTTTGTGATTTTGTATTATAGTAGGAATGCAAGAATGACCAATAAGGAATTGATAGTGTGCAGACCAAAGGCATCTTGAGCTACTTTTCGCCACTACTGTAAAGCTCAAAGCACCTAACGCTGTTCTCGACATACCCAGCCATCTACAACATGCACTGACAAGAAAAAGCCACACAGCACACAATCTCCGCGCTGAATTATATAAAAACCATTTCATTCATGTATGTACATCTGTCGCATGTAGACTATGTACATATATACACATGGATGCCGCGTTCAAGAACGTACCCCAACAGCCCTGCCAGGCTGCTATTAACATCGCCTTCCAAGTCCCAAACACATATCCTGGCCGACCAATAACCTATCCTCCAACAACCTTCTCCATCCTATCCATCCCTACACCCCATCCACCTCCTCCCTCTCCGCCTCCAGCGCCTTCACCGCAAACGCCGTAACAACCCCCCGACTCCCAATCCTCTTCCTCGTCCTCCCAAACCTACACACCCACCCAATCTCCCACCCCCCAGCC
>QVXC01000365.1:0-33801 GCA_003501895.1 Phaeosphaeria sp. A1 3.1a
GTGGGTGGTGGTGTAGCCCACGGAGCTACACCGGCTCTCCCACCCAAACAGTCACGTAGTGGCCGGAACATCGTTGCTCCGGCTAAATATAGATAGTACAAATTGTTCGCGATAGTCTATTTAGCACTCCACCGAGTTATCTTGTATATACAGCTATTTTGTGTGGCTCAATAACCTCATTCGTGGGTGGGTGGTGATGTTGGTGTTCGTGCGCCAAGTGGTAGCGTGCGCCAGGTGGTTGCTTACGTTACGTTAACTCGGTAATACCAGTGGGTTGTGCAATCTATGTAAGTAAGCCAGCGACGGATCGAATAGCACTATCCCATACAAACATCTGTCAAACACGGGCAACAATGTGACAACAAGGGGTGCACATTGGTAATAATAGTCGTGATGTCGGATCAGAGGTATTGGCAATACCTCAGTCACGCGATCACGCGCACTGATCACAGCGTCCGAGCAGCAACGCTCAGACCACACCCCTGATTCTAGTTCCTCTGTAGCTCTCTTCACATCTCAGTCAACAATCAATCAATCGAATACAATGCAGTTATAGTTATTTCATTTCAGCACTGGTGCTACAGGCCTACCAACACGTGAAGTATTTTCTTCTGTGCATTGCCAAGGTCTGCTATTTTAACATGAATCATTCTGGGATAGCATGTTTTTCGGCGTCTACACCTGCCTTCCAGCGATACTTCGACGCGACATGCTCGTCCAACGGACCCTTTTGTCCCTTCTTTGCATAAAAGTTCTCGCGATACGTTCCACCCGGAACAGCATAGTCATCCCAGAATAAACCTCGAGACTTCAGTTCAGGGAGCAAGAGTTTCTTGATGTCTTCAAATGATCGCGGGAATAGTGCGTATGCCTGGTTTCGTGTCAGGTCCTTCCATCATCGTACTAATAGTGCATGACTCACAAAATTGAAGCCGTCAACATCAGCTTCGTCAATCCAAGTCTGCATTGCGTCGGCTACCTGTTTGCCCGTACCAACAAAGACTGGGCCATTGCCTCCAATGCTCACGTGCTCAGCAATAGCCTTCTTCGTCCATCTCGCTGTTCCTGGCGAGAACCGAGCGTATGTTTCGGCTGTCGAACGCACTGCATTGCTTTCAACCTCGCGCAATTCCTCGTCATCTGCATACTGGCCGAGATCGATGCCAGTCCAGCCGCCAAAGAGGGCCAGAGCGCCCTCAACCGATGCGTATCGTCGGTATTCGGCCAATTTTGCCTGAGCTTCGGATTCTGTTTCCCCGAGTATGGGTGTCGCCAGGGCGAGAAACTTGATGCTCTTTCCATCTCTGCTAAATTTTGATTCCGCTAGCGCGCGAGTCTCTGCAATGGCTTTGGCACATACATGCGGGGAATAGCTCGAGAGAAAGACTGCTTCTGCGTGCTGCGCGCCAAACATCTTGCCAGATCTCGAAGTACCAGCCTGTAGTACAAGTGGCGTGCGTTGGGGGCTGGGTTGACAAATATGCGGCCCAGGCACATTGAAGTACTTACCTTCGTGATTTATCTGCCTGATTAGGCTAGGATCTATGAATATGCCTTTCTTTCTGTCCAGTACAACTGCATCATCTCTCCAAGAAGATTCAAGAAGTTTGTAGACCACCTTGACATACTCCTCGGCTTGCGTATAACGCTCATCGTGCTATCATAAATAAGTAACGAGACGTGGCTCATTATTAGTGGGTCCTTACAGGTAGCTGCTCCTTGAAGCCCATATTGCGTGCAGCAGAGTCTAGATAGCTCGTGACAATCTAGACGGTCAACAAATGTCACATGAATAGACTGATGAGAACCTACGTTCCAACCTAGTCTTTGAGTCGTTAGTAACTGGCAGAAAATGCTTCATGGATCGCTACTCACCTGCCCTTAGAGAGATGGTCGACTGTTGAAAGCCTGCGCGCCAGGTGGTAAGGCTGTTCGTATGTGGTAGAAAGCGTAACGCCGAATCCAAGACTTCTGGTCGCTGCTGCCATGGCACTGATGACTGACAAGGGCTCATTGACCGGCCATTGAGCACCCGATGCTTTCGCAGCGTCCAGACTTCCATTGTAGACATCGTAACCACCGAGCACGTCAGCTATAAAGACGCCATGAAACTTGGCATCTTCAAGTAGTTTTGCGAGATTGACCCAGTGGTCTATGTCTATGAACTCATAGGAACGGTCCTCTGGGTGCTGCCATAGCCCTGGTGACATGTGACCACTACCTGTGAGCGACCCCTCTGTCAGCGATAATGTTGGCTGATTAGGACTCGAGCTGTGAATGACAGAACTTCAGTTCTTGGACTGAGATGTGTACTTACACATCATAACAAATGCATTGATGATCAGCTTTTTTCCCGGCGTGACATCTCCATTTTTTTGCTTCGAGACCTTCGCGGACACGACTCCGTTCTCTCGCTTCCTTTTTGCCATAATCAATGAGTTTCAGAATCGATCAGATGATGTCCGAAACCTCTCAAGAGGGAATTGGCTGGGCAGATGAAGTGAAAAACGAATCCATTGTTACAGTCTGCACATGGGAGTCAAAACTACGACTGCTAGCCTGTATTTTCATGAACTGGCGCATCATTGCCGGCAAACCCATCCTTCCGAAGTTGTCCCACAGTTTGTTGTTCAATATCTGAAGACGATCACAAGGCCGAAATCCTACCGATGGTACGAAGGTACTGTCAGTTAGTGCAGATGATGTGCTAACAGCGTTTCTTCGCGCAATCGCCGAGCCGCGAACTTCAACGCCTCGCAACGAGACTTCATACTCAACGCAATAACCCTGACTAGCTAGGAGGCTTCAGCATTGATCCAGACCTGAGATAAGAAAATATACGAATGGTCCACACTACTACTGCGCGACGCCATTGTACCCCACAATGTCGACAACAGCACTTGCCCTCCCTCGATACCCCGGACTCCCCACGCGCATCCGATATGGACCCGAACTGCACTACACCGCACATCGCTGGAATTGCAGGGCCGAATGACCACTTTTCGCCGCATGCAAAATGTCGTAAAGATTGCAGAATCACGTGACCTAATTGATGGCGATCGAATCGGTAATTCCGCACAATCTCAGCTTCCTACGTCAAGATCATCCGCCGTCGAACAGTCTTGTTCCCATCGACATTGACCGATATGTTGTCATGGAGCAAGCGCACCAGAAGTGCATCGCAAACCAATATCCCGGCGAGCGCGGCGGTAAAACGAAGGAGAACGCACAAGCCCTCAACTCAGAGCAAGAAAAGAATCGTCGTACCGTCAACACAATCGACATTGGTACTCAACGCTGTTAGACAGCCTTATGATCTGAGCGCGAAACAAGGAATACCCGCTATACAAGGCGATTCTGAACTATTGGTCAAAGTTGAGGCCATAGGTCTTAACCCAATTGACTGGAAAGCACCGTAAGGCTCATCAAGCTTGACAGATCAACAGTTTCGATGGTCACACGGCTAACATATCATAGAGACTACGGCTTCGGCATACCACAGTTACCATGTACGGCCGGCCGTGAGTTTGCAGGCACAGTGGTGAAAGCCCCCAAAGTACGAACATCCCGCATCAAGAAGGGAGACGTTGTCGCCGTACCCTCGACCGATTACCGTGACCTCCGGAAAGCAGGTTTCCAAGAATACAGTATCGCCTCGGCCTTCAATGTGATTCGCATACCCAAGCACATCTCAGTCAATTCAGCCAGCATATTGGGAGTCGCTTTCGCATCTGCAGCATTAGCGCTGGGCATTTGCATGGGCTTAGACTTCTCGAGTATAGAAGATGGCCCTGACCTTCTCAAAATTGTGCACTCTCTCAATCCCGAGCAACTGCCTAGCGATATCAGAGAAGAGTGTTTGCGCGGTGTCGCGGCAAGAGAGCGTGCCAAATTCGGAGACTTCCTCGTTGTGTGGGGTGGGAGCTCGACGTGCGCACACGCTGCGAAACAAATTGCGCGCCTTGCTGGTATGAAGATTATCTCTGTTGTTGATAGCGCCAAACACGGTCTTCGGATTTCGTCCACAGATGCCATTCGACCAGACCTTGTCGTCGATTCGCATGATCCCGAGAGGGCGATAGAGATCATCAAAAGAAGCACTGGTAGAGATGCCCGCTTCGGTCTCGACACACAAGGGAAAGACACTGCTGGTCATCTGCTCCGCTCTCTTGCGCTACCAACATCCGAATTGGCGAAGTTCCCCACCGACGCAAATACGTCTACTCGCGTTACGGCAAAGCTACCCTCTCCGCCCTCGACACCCCCCAACGGCGAGTCGTCCATTAATCGGTCCCATCTTGTGGGGTTAGCCGGTCTGCCCAAGGTCGATATGCCAGATGGAATTGTGCAGCATAACGTACCCATCAAGCTCTTTCACGAGATCCCGGAAGTGGGTGAGGCTCTTAGCGCATGGTGTGAGCGCTTGCTGGTCACAGGGTTGTTGTTGCCGCCAGATGTCGTGGGTATTGTCCAGGGACTAGGTGGCATCAATGGAGGGCTTGATCGGATGAGGCGAAGAGAAACCAGTGGAGGACGCCTTGTTGCCGTTCTTAACTAGGAATCTCTTAGATTGAATTCACTCTGAAAAAGAAAACATTCGAAACCACCCTTGAGACTGCCAAAACACTGTCCAGTCCTGTCACTAAGGCGGGGCTGCCGCATGGTCAAGGGGCGTTGAGAAGGCTGAAGGCGGAGATAGCATGACATGAACATATCTAGAGATCTACTACAACTCTACTTTCCGCTTTCTTTGTCGCGCCGGGTACATCCCACCAGCTCTCATGGAGATCCCTCAAGTCCACCTCCTCGCCGGGAGCTTTCAAGTACGATGCTAGGTCAGACTTCTCATCAAGCTCGCCTCGTGTGTATCCATTCCCAAAGTATGCAAACCGATTTTCCTTGTTCTCTCTTTCGTACTCCCAGTCCTCCCAGCGCGGCTCACGTCTGACAATGGTGATATGCGCAGCAGAACCAGGCCATAAGCCGTGAATGCGATGGCCCGGGACACCGCCATTATTCCAAGACGAACAATTGTCGGTCAGAACTGTAGTTGGAAAGAACGCGTCGCAGTAGTCCACAAAGTCTTCTGTAGCCTCTTTCGAGGGTGCCGTAGATCTTATACCCTGCGAAGACACTTTTCGCATGACCTCGGCAAAGTAGGTAAGTGCCGTCTCTACGGCCTGAGGTACTGTTCCAGAAGGACCTGTAGCATGGGGACCTGCTAAAAAAAATAGGTTTGGGAAGCCGGGACATGCAACGCCCAAATACGTGTATGGAAAGCCCCATTTGCCACCGGGCTTCCACGCTTCACTCAGGTCGACCCCGTGGGCCTTGATAGGGAAAGGCGGAACCAAATCAGTATTTGCGCCGGTAGCGCATAGGATGGCATCGAAGTCAAAAGTTCCCCCGTCAATGGTCTCGATACCTGTGCGCGTGAAGCGTTTTATGGGTGTCTTTACCAGATTGACATTTTCTTCCGTTAACGATTCGAGATATCCCGGCCCTGGCGTCAATCTTCTGCAGTGCGGAGAGAAGTCCGGGATCAATCCATCGAGGAGTTCGGGCTTCTTCTCGGCACGCTTTTTCATCACCTCGATGAATAAATCTCGCATGCGCTCATTTTCGGATGAGCCACGAACCATGGCGCGAAAACGCCTCCAGTACTTTTCCTCGAGCTCTTTACGAAAGATGAGATATGTTTGAGGGTCATCGAACGCTTGTCTCTCTTCCTTGGAGTATGGCTGAGGCTCGAAGGTACGCTCGTCTCCAGCCCACGAGGTCGCGATCCAGGTCGGGTTCCGGACGAAATGTGTCACGTTCTTAGCAATAGGCTGGAGGTTGGGCACGATTTGTATTCCACTTGCGCCATTGCCGATCACGGCAAGATTTTTGCCAGCGGGTTCAAAGGTCTGGTCCCAATTGGACGTATGCCGAATGTGACCTTGATAATCGTCCAAGCCAGGATAGTCTGGCAACTTCCAGGCATTGAAGCGCCCAATTGCGGTGATGACAAAGTCGAAGCTTTCGATGAAGCTCTCTTGACGTTGGAGGTCTCGCACTTTCAACCGCCACTTGGAAGCTGTTTCGTCCCAAACAGCCTCGTCCACGCGATGTTGCAGCTTGACATGCTCATATACGCCATGTTTCCTTGCTTGTGCTTGCCAGTAGTCCCGAATCTCGGCACCTTTCGCAAATATCTCCGACCATTGAGTGTTTGGCGAGAAGGTGGACTGATACACATGGGCCGGTATGTCGCAACGGACCCCAGGGTAGTTATTCTCGATCCAAGTGCCGGACTGAACAGTTTTAGAGTTTGTACGATAGCGCCCATTATTCGAGACCTACCACGTCGATGTTCTTCTCGAAGATAACCAAATCTGCGCCTGGCACCTTGGCTGGTAGTAATATACCCGCATTGATACCAGAGAGCCCTGCACCAATGACTGCGACTCTCAGTGGTCGCACTTGGTCAATGGAATGCCCACGGTCAAGCTTCAATCTCGATACAGGGTACGCTATCGGTACCACAGGGCGAGCATCAACTTGGGCCACTTCATCTGCTGGGGCAAGATGACCAGTAAGTTGCGCGACGCGTCTGGTGGATGTGGTTGTTCTCGCTCCCGTTGTTATCATGTCGGCTGCGGGAATAACAGGACTTGGTTCCATTATGTAATCAGGGCGGAGGGCAGGCGTTGGTGTGGGCAGTGTTCTGTCAACATCAAACTCTGGCGACACCACATCAGCTTGCGCCTTAAAAGAAAAGAAGTAGACACACCCAATAATGCCCGGGGGAAACGATTTGGATCCTTGCCTCCGCCAGCGCTGTTATCCGTTATCGCTTCGAAGTTACCGCTTTCCGAACCGGCAAGCTGGAATCACGTCTTCACCCCACTCGTTGACGGTATCGCTACGCGCAAGCCATCCCTGATGGTCGCTCTCGTCTTCATGCAATGTTGTACCTGACAGGTTACGCGACAAGAAGTGCACGCCATGCCATCCTCATTTCCCGCCACGGAGCCTAGACTCAACAGCTCTGACCATGCTCAGCTATTGCTGTTAGAATCTTGGTCTTCATGCCTTTGTACATATATCAGGTCGTTCTCTGAACCAGCAGACATTCCGTACCTTGTCATCCACCCTTGACCACTTCAACGACGATGTCTTCACTAGGGCAAACACGCAAATGGTATCATATTCGATGGTTTCAGGACTATGATACAAAGGAAGAGCGCAAGCTCATCACCAAATTAGACATTTTGATCGTCCCTTACGTCTTTGTGGTGAGTTTTGAGTCATCAAGATGTGCAGTGTTTCTGAGGCTGATCAAATTGCGACAGGTTTATTGGACGAAATATATCGATCAGGCCAACATCAGTAAGCGTACCCTGCGTGTATACAGTATGAAAGATCTAAAACTATATAGACAATGCATATGTGGCTGGCATGAAGGAAGATCTTGGCTTCCAGGGCAACGAGCTTGTGCGACTTCAGACTCTGTACATTCTCGGAGCTGTCCTCGGACAGCTTCCGTTCTTGTATCTCTTCAGCCGGGTACCGATGTACTACCTGATCCCGATGATGGAGATTGTCTGGGGTGTCTTCACGTTGCTACAATAGCGAGTGAATTCGTTCGCCGAGATTGCTGCATACAGATTCATGATTGGTTGGTTTGAGGCGGCCTTCTTCCCCGGAATCCATTATATCTTTGGTGAGTACATGATTGTTTGACAAGGGCATTGCTAACAATGTATCAGGGTCTTGGTATCGATCCGATGAGTATGGCCGTCGTGCTGGCTTCTTTTACGTTGGCCTTACATTGGGTACTCTGACAGCTGCATTGATTCAGTCAGCAGCTTCTGCGAGCCTTGAGGGTGTTCATGGCCTTGCCGGATGGCGATGGATGTACATAATCTGTGCCATCATCACTATTCCAATCGGTCTGCTAGGCTTGATCATTATACCTGGTACTCCAGAACGACCAAACAAATGGATCTTGTCCGAGACGGATATTCAGCTGTCAAAGGACCGACTCCGCAGAGCAGGCCATAAGGTGGAAGGCGTCGTCACTTTACAAACGTTTGTCCGAATCGCGAATTCACCAAAGGTTTGGGCCTTGTTAGTCCTTGATATCTTGTTCTGGAACGGCAGTGTCAATACGTCTACTGGAGGCTACTTGCTCTGGCTTAAAAGCCTTAAGCGATATACACCGGCACGTCTGAATCAGCTCGGAGCTATATCACCAGCACTCGGCATTTTCTACACCTTGTTCATCTGTTTCGGGTCTGATTTGGTCTTTGGGCCTGCCTGGGCAATCACAATCGCACATATCTGGAACATCATCGGCCTCATCATCTTGACAGTATGGCATGTTCCTGAAACAGCGCTTTGGTTCGCGTTCATGACCACCTACTCTGCAGTGGCAATGTCCAGCGTGCTTTACGGCTGGATCAACAGCCAGCTCAGTTATTCACAAGCGGAACGATCCGTCGCATTGGTGCTTGCGAATACTCTGGCACAGTCCACAACCGCTTGGACACCATTGCTTGTTTTCAAGACTGTGGAAGCACCACGCTTTATGAAGGGCTACCCGTTCGTCTTAGCGAATGCGATCTTGCTCATCGCCCTCGCCCATATTATCAACTTCTACGTAAAGCGGGAAAAGTCGTAAGTGTGTCCTCCTTGCGTGAACTTTTGACGACTGACAAAAGCTAGCCGAAATCCTTCCACACCGGACATTGGAAGTGAAATATCCGTGGAGAATTCAAGTGTTCATGTCGACCCTGCAAAACGGGTTGGAAAAAACAGCGGAGAAGTCGCAACAATTGCCAAATAGACTCCTGGCATGAATTTTCATACTCCGAAAGTGTTGAAGCTGTCGAAGCATGTACATTGATCGATAAGGAGGGACCGTTGCGCCCTTGTACTTGCTTTACAATAGATAATGCGTTTCTTGTCGACCCGATACTCGTGTTCGGCGGTGTATAAGAGTTAGCATGCTCGCTACATTGAAATCACATCGCGATATGTACAATAAGGAAGATTGCTGTACGCTGCCTTTGAAAACGTATCTGCACAACGTACATTCAAACAACCCATTTGCATTTTCACACTTTCCTCTACATACTTGAACCATCACAAAATATCAGTGATTATAAGAAAGCACGCTGAACTGAAAGAATCGGGTGCCGTTCATCAATCGTTTCCAGTTCCCATGCGAGCCATTAGGCATTCTCATGAGCACTACACAACGATGTTCGTATCACCGTCCATCTCACCTGGTCAAAGCAGAGCACGCAATAGTGCCTAAGAATTGTTATACAGCCTCAACGGTTCGAAAGTTCCGCGACCCCACTACTGACTGCGACTTCGGTGTTCGTTGTTGCGATGGCGCAATTGCACCCATGCATCACGAAGGCAGTAGGGCGTATTGGTGCATGTGCATGATCCGACTACGAATGACTCAACTACGACGAGGGGTAGAGCCTGAGATAATCGCACCATATCCTTGACCCTGCATATAACAAGTTGTGTTTGTCTACTGATAGGTGGACATAAGCGCATGACTTGAACAACAATCCATGTGCGTTTTGACAGTTTGACATCACAAAGTTGACCTTTATTTCTTCAACTGTGCGACAAAAATGTCTGAAACTACGAATACAGGGACGAATGGGACTGCTTATTCGCCCAAGAAAATACTCATCAATGCATTTGATATGAGTACGGTCGGGCACCTAAGTCCTGGGCAGTGGAAGAACCCCAAAGACAAATCGGCGTCCAAGCGAAAGCTGGATTATTGGATCGATCTCGCAAAGTTACTGGAGCGAGGTGGAATCAACGCTCTGTTCCTCGCGGACACCTATGGAGGATACGACACATATGAGGGCAGTCTTGACAATTGCATAAGACGAGCTGCACAATGGCCAATGACCGATCCTTCGATTGTACGTGCGGCACTTAGAGCGATGAGACATGAGAAGCATATTCTGACAGCAGTAGCCGATTTCTGCAATGGCAGCAGTAACAAAACATCTCTCGTTTGCCATTACAGCATCAACATCGTTTGAACCTCCATTCCTCTTGGCAAAGCGCTTCAGCACACTTGATCACATGACTAGTGGTCGATTTGGTTGGAACATCGTCACTAGCTGGAAGAAAGCTGCCTTCAAAGCCATCGGTGTCGACACTCCTATCGAGCACGATGAGCGATATGCACAAGCCGATGAGTATTTGCGCGTTCTTTACAAGTAAGGGTTTGACACTCAATTCTTTCTAAGATACTATACTGACCAAAGTCAGACTATGGGAAGGTTCCTGGTCACCTGATGCCATCATCTCCGACAATTCGAAGGACTCATACATTGACCCCGACAAGATTCGGACGATCAAACACAATGGCAAGTACTTCAACCTCGAGTCGCGACACATCGTAGACCCAACACCGCAGCGAACCCCTTTCCTCTTTCAAGCTGGTACTTCTTCTGCGGGTTCGGAATTCGCTGCAACCCATGCAGAAGCAATATTTGTATCTTCGCACTCGCCTATAGTTCTGAAACCCAAGATTGCCAAGATTCGTGAGTTAGCGAAGGCGAAAGGGAGAGATCCGGCAAGTATCAAGTTCTTCGCTACGTTCACTCCCATCCTGGGTCGCACCAATGACGAAGCGCAAGAGAAATACAAGGAACTAAAATCCTACGCAAGCGAAATTGGAGGATTGGTGCTTGTAAGCGGATGGACTGGGATCGATCTGAGCGAGTATCCTCCTGACCACGTGCTCACCGCAGAAGACGCGACCGAGGACAATCGAGTAAGAAGCCTACTCGATCAATTCACGGTAACAAGTCCAGAAGTTCCAGAGTGGACGCCAAGGGTCATAGCAGAGAAAGCGTCGATAGGCGGCCTCGGACCGGTCTCGGTGGGCTCGCCTGCCAAAGTGGCTGATGAACTCGAGCGCTGGGTCAAAGAGGCAGACGTGGATGGCTTTAACATCGGGTACGTCACAACACCGGGCAGTTTTGAGGATGTGGTGGATCTGCTTGTACCGGAGCTGCGACGGAGAGGCATATATGAGGAGATACCGGCGGAACATGGAGACGATGAATGGACAGCAAGAGAGAAAGTGTACGGCAAGGGACAAAGAGGGTTGAGAGATGATCATGAAGGTGCGAAGTATCGATACGATGTGTACGAGAGAATGGTTAGATCTGAGCAGAGTGTAAAGAGAAAGGTTGCCAACGAAGAAGAGAAGGAATCAGCTAGCACGGTTACGAAGAAGCAAAGAAATGCGTAACATCAAACTAGAACGAAAGATATCTCTTTAACTACGTAGGATCAATATATGAAGACTATATAAATCAGTGCTTACTTTAGACGCCCATGACATTCTTCCCTTCTGCCTGCAGCTTGTACTCAGATTCCAGCTCTTTTCGAAGAGGCATATGTTGCTGAACCAACGCTAGGAAGAATGCCAGAGAATAAAATGCAATACAGACTTGTCAGATAGTTCTGAGTGATTTCACGTAGACAATGATCACCTGGGCGTCGGTCGATTCTCGTAGTTGTTGGAGCAATTGTTGCGACACGTACGCATATGCAGCACCGTCTACCAGCTTGATTCGTATAACTTACTTCCTTCCCCAGTTTCATAAAGATGGAGATTAAACTGGTCGTTGAATGTGATCGAGGGGTAACCACTCCCCAGGTTTTGCCAAAAGTTCGCAGAAACGAATATACGGCCGTCGCACTGGGGAGATCCGACTCTGGGAGCGCTACCATACACGCTGGTAGCAGGACGCTCAACACAATGTCAACCCCTGCAGCAGCGACAATTTGAAAGCACTACCAAGCTACCTTGCTCGATCCATTGTCAAACATCGTGAACAGGCCAAACCCGACAGCTGAGGGGGCAAAGGAGGTCCAGTGAAGCGGGCGACACAAGCCCGTCTCTGACAGCAGTGTCCCAGCTACCACTGGAAAGAAGAAAACCCATCTTGCAAATGTGAGGACTAGACGTGTCTTGGCAGGACTTTGTGCGACCCGTCGTGCAAGTCTAGTCCCAGGGAGTATCCAGGCGCGTTAGATACCTAGGTATTTTGCAATCCAAAAACTTCGGCTAAAGTTGTGGAGAACGCGCTCGGACGAGAGCGTAGCCTCTACCAGTCGTGAAATGATCGAAAATGTGCTCATACGAAGTCTGCTTGCACGGCTGTGATCTTTCGAAGGAAGTTCTTAAGAATTCGCAAACTGTGAATATGGGGCCGAGGTGACTGTCCCGATCTTTGGTGAACTCTCTTGCAATGGCTATTCCCAGGCCACTAAGTGCGTCTGGGACAATGATTGTGTCTTCAAAATCTTTTGTGTAGAGCGAGAGATGGCGAGAACAGCAATGATGCGACGGTTCGGGCAAAGCTATACGCTGACTCAAGCGCGTCACAGTGAATGGCAGCTCACCTTCAACACATCATAGTTCTCGATCAAGAACTCATTGACCAATGACATTCATGGGAGTATTTAGCGAAATGATTGGTGCCGACGACATGCACGAGTCGCTGAGGCAGCCCGGAGCAGTCTTGCAATGGTATAGCGGAAATATATCTACGTGATTAGATATTCAGTGTGGGGGCTCACATCACTGCCAAACTACGATACCTATGATGGTCGGACTACAATTTGACTTGAGGATCAGCTGAGAATCTTATCGTCCGGCGTGTGATGCCTTCGGAGTACACAAGCGAATAGGCTCTACAGCTTTTTGAGCTCGGGCCCATGCACAGTGGTCCCAGACTTTCCATTGACTACTTCATTCCGAAAGCTTTACGCGCCGAACGATGGGATAGCGCCGCCAGCGTCTGCATCTTTTGGGGCACCGCGATTTTCCCGCGCCTATCCGGCTTCAGCTTTCGACTCAACGTTTCATCAAACAAAGCATTGACTACGTAGATCTGTCAGGTGTAAAGTCTTTCGTCTGAGGGTGCTGCTGAAGAAAGATCACAGTCAAAGCGTGTACAAAATGCTTAATTCCAAGAGTGTACAGCGATACGGGCGCGGTGACAGTATACATCTATGTAGTCCTGATGAAGGACAGTACCACGTGTTAAAAGTGTCGGCTGAATCTCGGCGGTCAGCAAAACCCTTGATGTTCCTCCGTGCTTAACTATGTAAATCGTTAGGCTCTCCACCCTTCGGCTAATAAGAGGCTGAGGGGTTTCGGCCAATCAGAGGTGACAAAGTTTAATTGATTTTCTAGCCTAACTTCAACTGCGATACTTCCTTCGGAAGCAATTACGAAATCCTACGGAGCAGTTGCACTGTTCGAAATGGATAAAGTCTTGTAGGATGTCGGGGCCGCATTAATCAGCCGCATTATCGTGAGCTAAGTCACGTGGTGCCGCAGGGGGAGCGACTGTGCCACATCAAGACCGAAAGCATAATCTTTGAATCTGCACCATTAAGTCAAATTATTTGTTCACCTTCTCAAAGCGCGCAACACGAGCCGGGATTCTAACTTCTCCTATCATCTACGCATCTTGCGCGCAAGGCAGCAGTCATGGACAGTATTACTATCCGTCTCATCTTGACAGTACTAGCCGGGCTCCTCGGCCTTTTCTTCATACGACTATATCGCGTGCGCAATCATGTCCGGTCCTTACAGAAACAAGGCTTAGTAAGTTCTGATCTGCTCCATGACTAGGTCAAAAACCGATTGTTGATTGTATTTAGCCCATGCCACCGCATAGCTTTCTCTTTGGTCATTTGAAATTTGTCGCGGGTGTGGTGGGGAAACTGCCACCTCATATTCATGGCGTCTACCTTGCGGATCAAATACGCCAGATGTACCCGGAAATGGACACTGCGTTTTACCTCGATATTTGGCCTGTTGGAAATCCGCATTTGATGGTCATCAAACCCGACATGATCTACCAAATGACACAGGCCCATCAACTGCCCAAATTTCCTGGCCTCACAACCTTTTTAACACCCCTAGCTGGGAAACACAACCTAGTCACCATGGAAGGCGCACCCTGGAAGCGTTGGAGGTCCATCTTCAATTCTGGATTTAGTTCCAACCACATTTCAGCTTTGGTACCAGGGATGGTGGAGAAGATTGAGATCTTTAAAAGGAAACTCACTAAACACGCAGAAGCTGGCAAAATGTTCTTCTTGGAAGAGATGCTGCTGAACCTCACAATCGATATCATTGGCGGGGCTGTTATGTATGCAAGGTCAACTTTCACGTGATAGCTGGAGCTGACAGCTTTAGGGATCACGACTTCCAGAGCCAGTCAGAATACAACGACATGACATCGGCTTTACGCAACCAATTGACATGGTCCACTACTGGTATCGAGATCAACCTCCTTCTCAAACTTAACTTTCTCCGGCCCTTCGTCCACATTTACAACACCTGGCGAATGAATCGCTATCTTGTTCCGCGACTTCGACAACGATACTACATGATGAAAGGAGAGAATGCCAACCCTGGAAAATCAGTCATTGATCTAGCGCTCAGAGCTTACCAAGCCGAAAACCCATCTACAGAAACCATTCCCGCCGCATTCGAGGAGGTCGCTATTGCGCAGATCAAACTCTTCATATTCGCAGGACACGACACAACATCCTCATCTACCATCTTTATGCTTGATCTTCTAGCAAAACACCCTGATGGTCTTGCTCGAGTTCGGGCCGAACACGAGGCCGTGTTAGGTCCTGACCACTCAGAAGCTGCATCTCGCTTGACGGAAACGCCTCAGCTTCTCAATCAATTACCATACACTGTGGCTGCTATCAAAGAAGCCCTACGACTCTACCCCGTCGTCGCTGCTCTTCGTGTCGGTGAACCAGGCTTTTCCCTAGTAGCTGAAGATGGCCAAGTCTTTCCCACCAACAATTGCGTCGTCCTCGGCGATCACTATGGCGTGCATCACAACCCATCTGTTTGGCCTGATGTTGAAAAGTACCTTCCCGAACGTTGGCTAGTTGAAGAGGGCGACCCACTTTATCCAACAAAAAACGCATGGAGGCCTTTTGAGAGAGGTCAAAGGAATTGCATTGGGGTAGAACTTGCAATGACGGAGATGAAGATCATTCTTGCCCTGACTATTCGAAGTTTCGACATCGTGGATGCATATGAAGAATTCGACAAGGCAAGGAACAACCCAAAGGGCAGCATGACCGTGAATGGTAGGCGGAATTATATGGTCAGAGGCGCTGGTGGAGGACATCCGGCAGAGGGATATCCTTGTACGGCAACTTTACGCAAGTAGGCAGCATTTGATGCTTGGCTTTGAACACACTTGGGAAATACTCCAGTGAGTGATCCGCTGGACCTGACACGATCGATACATGCAATCGTACGCTTCAAGAGGAATTTCGTAGACACATTGAACAAGTAGTCGGTGGAAAAATCGACTGGATCGAGAATCTCAACATGCTGAAGTGGGCCAGAGACATTGTTGGCAAAGCTCTCGTTGAACGGATACTTGGCAAGCGTTTCCTGGAACTCGGTCCCACTTTCATGGAAGATCTGTGGATGTTTGACGAAGATGTCCCATGGCTTGCGAATGTCCTCCGCACTTCATGAGGCCGAAGATTTTTAGCACAAGGCAACGTTTGCTACAAGGAATCAAGCGGTGGCACAGCGCCGCCTGGCAAGAGTTCGGCGGAAGCAGAATTTACCTCCGAAGGTAGCTTCAGCCACATCAGACTGAACTGTCCTGGTCTCCTCTCCAAAGACTGTATGTCAGAATGCGTGACCAGGTGGGTCGGCATCAGCTTCATCTCTTACACGGCAAATCAGACCCCAGAAAGTTCCTATAGGCCATTCGCTCAAGTCAAAAGAACATCTTCGCGCTGCGATGTCTGAAGTCAATGCAACCCGTCGATCCAGGCTGTGAGCGCGATGGATCGGATCTTCGAGAACGTCAAGGGGACCATTAGCACCTTGGCCGACGATTCCCATGCCGTACTCTCGCAAGTTCCACATATATCCCGTTGCTCGGACTCCATTCCACATGGCGGCAGGAACGTGCGATGGGGCCATCTGCAATCGAGGATACGCAGCTCAGTAAAGTTCTAGAAACAGCCCGAACCACTGGCCGCCAGTGACCATCCACTCACATGTTTTCAGTGCAACTTACCATCGACCCTATCATAGTCTTCCGCATACGGCAGGCTGATGCCGAACTGAACCCTACCACCCCAGCACTGCCCATGCCTTGTGTGTATCATGGCCTTTAAGACGCGCGAGTAGCAATACGTAGAGAGACGCAAGGTGAGCTAGCCGGAGGCAGAGGTGTTGCAGTAAGCATAGCGGGCTGATGCAAGACTCTAGGCAGCTGAGGCACGACTATTCAGAGAGTGACGATCGACCAGAGTCGCGCGCGCATGTGAGGAGGGCGTAGTTGAAAGATAGGCGGTGAAGGCAACGAAGGGGCAGATATCGTTCATCGTGAGACTGACTGATTGCGATAGTCATGGAACGCGGTGGTGGAGGTAACGGCGGTTTCGGTAGCCAAAACTCTGGCTGCTTGGATATGTTTAAAATATGTAGTGCTTATTAGCACAAAAAAAGGCTGTGGAAGACGATCGTAACAAAGCTTTGGGCAGTTCTACACCCAAGAACTGCTGATAAGAGCATGAATGCGATATCTCCCAAAGTTTCCAAGACGTAATAACCACACCAGGTGCCTCTAGTTGATCCGATGTGATGCCTTATCCTTCTATACTCTTACATCTCAAACCCTTGCTATGTTTCAGTAGTAGTCTGAGAGGCCACATGTCTTGCATTCGGTCTTAAAGATTGTTTGCGTCAATATGGGTGGTATTTCAGCTTCTGAAATTTATACCACATGGCTCATCGGCAAATCTCCGCGTATGATGTATGCCTCCGACAGTCACAGTCAATCGAATGAAATGCAATGAATAGGCCCATCTATAGCGACGAAAACTTACTGTGCTAAAACTCCACAATCAACCACGTTGCTTAACTCAAATTTCTAAGCCTATCCACCTTCTTATACCCTTGAAAACCTTTCCCAGCTGCACAAGTTCCTTGCTCAGGCGGCGTCCCCAAGCCCTAACAAACTCCTCCAATTCAATGTCAGATCCCAGGCTCTAAACAGCAATAGATGTAAACGATGCGTACATCATATCCCAAGGCCGCAAAAATTTACACACTTCATGCACAATGATGAAAGCAAAGAACGGAGCCAGTATAAGCCTGGTGTAGCTCCACGGTACACCAGCATGTATGCATATGACAACCCAGAGCCACAGTGCCCAAGGAGGAAGACGGTGGGCCTGAGCCGGGGGAGGCTTGGGCTTGGGCTCAAAACCACGGTCTCCATTCTTTCGCAAAACGAGAGCGCAACTCTTAGCTTGCTTCCTACCAAAGCCGCGAGCTGAGCCCCGTTCTTCATCAGTAACTTGTCGCCATTGTCGTGTCTGGTCTAATTCTCTGCGTAGGATGTGCTCGGGCGGATAGGTCTTGCGGACATCGAAGCGTGTATTTGCTGCGGCGCGGAGGAGTACGGGACTGTACAGGACGGGAGGAGGGGGTTCAAAAGAGGTATTTATTACCGGAGGACGAAAAGGTTCGAAGTAGTATGTGCGACCCATGATGAAGAGGCGAAGTATGTGTGAAGTTTTGGAGGGTGAGTAGCTGTAATCTGGCGAGAGGAGATACCAGTGCGAAATATGGTGTATGAAAGCAAGTTCAGAAGGTTCAGGCGAAAACCAGACATTGCGCCGCACATGTCAAAAGAAGAGTCGCCAGCACCTCCCTGTACACATGGTGTCGAATGAATATCTTTCTCCAGTAACCCTCACCAGTCTCACAGTCGACGTATCCCAAAATTCTTATCTGTACACTATCTTCTTGCTTTCCTTAACACAACCCGCGAAGTCGATGCTTTCACCGCAGGAATGAAGACCAGTACCTCTTGAAGATAGCACGATTATTGTCGTCTCCAAGCTCGATCCTAGTCTGAAAAGTCTCCGCCAACTGCAGCTTTATTATGTTGAGCATGAAAAGGAAGAACAGACCCTGTATCGCCGTGATACCTACCGCGCTCAACAATGCAGTGCCTATTTTATAAGGACTACCATTTGTCTTAGAAAGAGTACTCATTCGAGGAAGATGCGTATGTTAGGATCGTGACGGAGGTCCTCTCCTTGACAGACTTGCATCTCGGTAGGTATCTAGCGAAGTTATCGAGTTGATCGGCGCCTGCTTTGAGGGAGTGGCGATGCCACTCTCTTTCTTATGAGAAATGGGTGAAGTCATTAACCTCTTCATGGGTTATCAGTAACTAGGACTTCTTGGCGCAGCGGATAGAGAATCGGAAAGTCTTGTGGGATTGCACCCTGGTGCCCGTATTCTACCAGTCTACTTCTCGTTTCCCAGTAAACCTGCTATAGAGGCTTCGTATGCAAAGTCATATGCTTCGGATTTAGACTTGATGTCACATGGGTCGACAATGAAGACTTTCAGGCGGACGCTTTTCATGTATTTGTCAAATTCATCATCGTACGCCTCAGATTCAATGTGTCCTGGCTTCAAGTCACAATTTATCTCGTACCGATCGATGTCGAAATAGACCGTCTTGGGTTTGATGCTGTCCGCCTTGGAGTCGAATTCGTAATCATGCGAAGCAAACTCGATGTCTGCATTAGCTATGAGAAAAAGATCATACGCATTAGTGCTGTTGTCATCTGCATAGGAGTAGCTATAAGATCAAGGCTTTTGAAATAGTGAGCTGGTTGTACAATGTCTACTGTGAAATAAGGCCGTAAGTGCAGGCTTTGATGCGAAGAGGAGAGTGGTAATTAGGTACAATGCGATGCAACAAAGAGTCGACACGATAGACAAAGGACGTGGATGAGAACTGTTCCTTTCTGAATCCCCGTTTCAGACCGAAAGGACAAATAGATTCCTGCTTTTTAAGCCACTCATGCCACATACCAACAATGATTCTTTTACCTCATATTGCAAAGGAAAGGCTCAACGCTGCAACCGACAACATGACTTCCAGATGTTCCAAACATTGATTGTTTCAGATCAAGGGGTCAGGACATAATGGACATATTCAAAGTCATGGAAAGGTCGTGAAGCGGAATTAACGCAAGAGCCAATAACTCCAAGAGAAGTTCGTGCTCAAGAACGAGATGTAATCAAACCTCACGAGGCATGCAGAGAACTACAGATAAGATGTATTCAACTGGATCGAAACATCCGAATCTCGGAGGCAAGACTTGAGAGATGAGGTGACAAGCTCTCTGGTGAAAATCGTTTCTGTTTCGCAAGTGTAAGCATTGAAAAGAGTACACTATCTCAGGGGCACAAGCTAACCTCTACACAGCTTTCTCCTGTCAGTTATTGTCACGGTTTGAGTCTCTCTTGCCTCATGGGCAACACGCACCTCACCTTCAGTGAGATGCGACTACCTTTCATACACTAGCGCTGTTTACAGCCACTGGGGGATAACTACTGTTCGTAGCTACACACAATACAACACAAGTTCAATCCTACAATTCCTTTGCGCACTACTTGCCTAGACCACTTTACTGCGACAGTTATAGATTGCAGACTCATTTTTACCGTCAAAAAGTACGGCCTAGTCCTTTCAACAAGGATGGGTTTCGCACCTTTTGCGACGCAAGCAAGCCCAGATAAGATGCTCTTTTTTAATCCTGATAGGCGTGCGCTGCTGAAGGTACAATACTTTGCTCAAGGTGTGGCGAGACGTTTTGCTACCGAACCGCCAACAGGAAATGTGCTTGCGGGTTCTGAGCTTGGTTATAAGAATCCTTCAGTAACTTACGGGGCGGTTCATGCAGCAGAGTTTCTGGGTAGGTTGGGACTAGGGGAGCGTGAACCCGTGATGGTTTGATTGGAAGCATGTAGATAATGACGAGGAGTCTCGATTGAGGTACTGTTGTCTATATGTATTGTATCAGGTCCGAAGCAAAATGTGGATATTCCAAAAATTTGTATGTTGGTGACATCCATCTCTGATCAGTATTTGAGGCAAGCAGAGGTTACGCGGTTGAAACATGAGATCAGTCTGTATTGATATCTATGATGGGATGTCACGAACATTGCCTCAATAATGTGTTTCCCTCGCTCTCTTTGCCGATATCGAAAATCTAGATGACTCTAAATCATTTACCAAACTTCCCGGCACCCTGCCAGAACAGGAAGAAGAGATAAAAATGCCCGTTATCTAATACTGGTATTCGCTTCCCAACCTCACTTGCTCAAAAGTACTTCAACGCTTCAGTCATCATTAATGCTGACCTTTACCAGCGAGCTCTTGCCAGCAATTTTCGCAGCCACATCACTCAGTGGCATTGCGCTCAGGATGTCGAAGACCGAGATGTCGCTGCGCATGTTCTTGAGTGCGCGGTTGCGAATCTCGACGGCTTGAAGTGAGTCGACGCCGTAGTCGAAAAGCGGCTTGCCTGCCGATAAAGTTAGCAACAGCCCATATGTCTGGAATCTACTTGAGCAACTTACCAGCATCCACTTCAAAAATGTCCACGCCCATTGCCTTAGCCACCAGCGCCTTGATATCATCCTCCACAATCTTCTCAGCCTCGGCCATATTTGTCGCAATGCCCAAAAGCGTAGCAACATCCTTCTTTACCTGGCCGTCTTCCCCGAGAGCAGCATCAGCAGACGTTGAACAAACGCGCAGTAGAAACTTCCGATCGTGGGTGTAGCCACCTTCGACATGTTCAATGCTATCTCCGAGACCCAGGACAACTTGGGCCGGGATGAAAAAGTGCTCAGATGTCAAAGGACGCATCGCAGCACGCATGATGACACCAAGCTCGCCAAGATCTGTCGTCAGGCCCTTCCATCCATGCTTGTACCGTCCAAGGTAGCTGTCAAGATTGCCGAACTCTCCCTTGGCTGTGAAATGTGAAGAGTCACCAACAAGACCGACGTCAATGCTGGTGGCGTTGATTCCAAGGTGTGTGCGAGCATAGTGGGCAAGCGCATCCTCTAAAGTGTTGCCAGAGGCGTAATTGGCCTGCGCAGTGTTGCCAATAGCACCAGTGATGCTCGATAGCAAGATATAGAACGGCTGGTCATCAGACAGTAGGTTGGCAGCGAGATTGCGTGATCCGAGCGTCTTTGGAGAAATAGCAGACACCCACTGTGCGTGCGTCATGTTAGTGAAAATGGCATCCTGCAAAACCATGGCAAGATTGATCACGCCGCGAATAGTGTGTCCTTCCTCGCGCAGAGTCGAAAAGACGCTGGCAACTGAGGAGGAGTCGGTGATGTCGCAGATGTAGACCTCAGCTGTGAGGATGCAAGTGTTGCGCAGATGGTCGAGCTCGGCCTTGTTATTGGCACCGCCTGAGCGAGAAAAGAAAACCAACTTCCTGGCTCCGTGTTTTCCCATCCATTCCGCAATGTTCAAGCCAAGCGCACCAAGACCACCCGCGAGAATATAGGTCGCATTGGCGTCCAATTCGAGCTGGGGAGCACATGTTGCGGGAACGAGAATCGGAGTCGTCTCAGCAAGAGAAAGAATGGCAGTAGCCGTGGGTTGCTCCTTGAGAAGACTGGCAAGATTGGTCATGGGCTCTACCATGACACCAGAAGGCCCATAGAGAGCGTACTTTTTGAACGCTAGTTGGAACAGCTTGCCAAGGATTGCAGGACGAGTGTGCATCACATGGGCCATGTCGATGCGCGTTATGGAAGCATTGGACTTGGATGGTGGAAGATGGGTGGTGGATACCTTGCCGTTGATGTCGATGAAGTGGCCAAAGTCAGCCAGAACGGACATCGCTCCTGCAATGTGAGGGCCTTGCTGTTGGCTCACAATGATATCAACACCGGCATGCCGGGTGGCATCTTGTATGCGTGTGGTGAAATTGTCAAGACCGCAATCAAAGATGTGATCGGCGGGGATTGCGAAATGATTCATAACCAGATCGCGCTCAGTCCTGCTGTGCACAAGAACAAAGAGGTCAGCACCTGATGCCTTCGCGACTTGGATCAAGGCTTGACCGACAGCGCTCGCGGCATTGTCAAGCAACAATGTGTGGCCTTCACTCAAGTGAGCCACCTCAGCGATTGCATATTGTGCCGCGATCAAAGGTTCGACGAGTGCAATTGCCTCAGCGGGTGCAAGGTGCGCAAGGAGTGGCACGACAAGCGTCTTGGACTGTCGGACGCGAGTCTTTGCAGCATCATTGGTAAAGACTACGACGCGCTGACCAAGAGGAAACAGCTCAGCACAATCCTTGCCTTGACAAATGACCCTGCCCACAATGTGCTTCAACGAAGCTAGGGAATGGCCGGAAGCTTGTACCCCAATGAACTCGACATCAATCTCCACTTCTTCATCGGCCAAAGGACAATGCTTGTTGCTGTCGAATTCCTCAGTCCAGATGTAACCTTCAGCGTGTGGCGACTCGCTACTCTTCAGTGACTTTGTGTATTCTCCCGAGTGCCGAGAAGACGGGCTTTGCCGTGTTATTTGCCAATTGCAGCTCGAGATCTGACATCTTCTCCTCCGTAGCACGTGGAATATAGACCAAGCCATCTAGCTCGGCATACTCCATCTCGGCATGTTCGTTCAGAGAGGCGCGCCATACTTTCACCGCAAGATTGGTGAATTGCTGGCTGGTTACATTCGCGGTGGAAGAGATGTCGAAGGACGGCAAGATAGCGACGGGATATTCATTGCGCAACACGCGGAAGAGACCTTGGGTCGTAGCAAACTCGAGACCATGATGCCAATCCTCCATGACACCGCCGTGTGTTATCCAGAGAAGGTGCTTGACTGTGGAGACAAGGGCCTTGAACGCGAGGAATTGATCTTCATCCCAGTTGTAGACGAGAGACCCATCAAGTTCGAGGAGAGAGATGACATTCTGCCCCGCGAGATCAGACACGTCGTCTTGATTCAAAAGCTTCTGTGTAACAATTACATCACAGGCTTCAATTTTCTGTTGAAGCATCCCTACGAAGTTGCGATGCAGAGCAGAGGGAGATGAAGGCAACAGGAGGACAACTGAGGATGGAAGCTCCGTGGACAGCTCAACGGGGTCAGCAACGAATAGAACAGATGCCGCATCCTCAGCTTCTCGATGAGCGATGCATCTGTCCGCAATCCCAAAATTGCCGTAGTCAAATTTTACAGCATGTGTGAAGACAGCCAGCGAGGTTATTGACGCTAGCATTGAGGCGCTCTTGAACAGCTCGGGAAGTCCTAGACCAAGAACGATGTCGTAAGATTTCTTGACGAGCACAAAAGATGAAGAAATGAAGAGTCTGAACTTCGATTTCGTAGGCTAGTCGGTGTCAACTCAAGGCGCGACAGTACACACGAAAGGGCTGGGTTCATTTGACATAACGTAGGTGGCAAGCGAGTGGCCCACGCAAGCGGACATGCTGGTGTTTGGTTGGGCCTTGCGTTCATTTGGTGGTGGAGTTGTCTGGCGAATCGCGTTAAGCGTCTTCTTGTGGGTGAGGTGGGGAGTTTGTAATATTGTGGAACAAGCTGTAGTCAGCGGTATTTGCTGATTGTGTTATGTACGCGGGCTGCTCAGTAGAGTGCGAGCGCACGAGATTTCGAAGATAAGCAGCTTGGAAAGCAAGACGGTGGAACGGGAATTGATTCGACGATGCCGTGGGATCATTTATATGAGGCAAAGCACTGGTTTCTAGAATTCAGATGGTTTGCTGAAGTGGACTCAGTCGCGCTGCGCTACAGCCAATCCTGACGCTGAGGATAGTGAGATATGCTTTGCTGGGAAGTAGTCGCAGCCTCACAAAATCACTCCATTCCCTTTTGCAGGTGGTAGCATCTCACCTGGTATTCAAATGTGCAGATCATGCGAAGCTTGCCAATTGAAGATACTCTTGATGTTGCCTTGTCCATCTTGCCGAACTTTTTGAACAGTATCATACGGCGACACTCAAGGGGCAAATGGCGGTTGTGATAGAGGGTAAGAATTGTCCCCGCTATTGTGACGACTGGGGAATTGCGCGGTGCGGCTGATGCCGGCCATGACTCGGAGGCTCTAGAGAAGCAGGATGGGGTGTAGTAAGCGACCTTAGCACTTGAGGACGATATCCATAAAGTGATTCAGAAGCCACTCCTATCTTAGAAGCCACCGATCCTGCAGTGAAGGTGTTCTTTCCAGCGGATGGCAGTGAGCCAACAAGTTTCAGGATTGCATCGCAAACATCAGAATTGACCGCTTACTGGGTTCTCTTCATTTGCCCTGTGCGATCCACGCTTTTCGATGCATAAAACATGTCAAGCTCTTTTGTTGTGAGCGAGAAAGGGCCTTGTCTGGTGCTAGGGTGACGTGCTGATTGCTTTGCTGATATAGTCGAAGTGTCCCACGAGAGAACCTCTCAGCGTCTCATTTCTTCGGCACCCGCTTTCAGGGCTAATCCTCTGCTACTCGGTCAGCTAATCACATTTTTCTTTGTGCTGATGTGGCCCGCATCCACGAACACCTGGCAAGGCTTACTAAAATGCTTACTTCACAATGCCGCAGTCAAAACCGTGTTCAACGTAAGCAGATATAGACTTTTCACGGCTGGAGATCTACTAGCGGTGTGGCATGAATTGTCTGGGTGATTGGTCCGAGGAACAAATCTGGGGATCATGGCGGTGGAAACTGCGCTTGCGGCAGAGAACGATGGTAAGATGAGAAAATGTCTACCAAGCGAAGTCATTGGGCATTAACGAGTCGAATTAAGCAAGTGGGCGGAAATACACGAGACGGATGGCGAGCTAGAGGTCGTACCTAAATAGACTCAAACACGGCTGCTATCGTGGAGGCGCAGGTTGCTGCAGTCAGGCCCCAACTTGAGACGTGGATAAGCAAATCGAACTTGCTCGCGTGATGAACACCTGAAATCGGGGACCGCATGTTGGCCGCTTCAAAGATTACTCCTCGAGCACAGCTTAGTTTCTAGTGATGCATTGGTTGTCGCATAAGATTTATGAGAAATTGTTGTGACAAGAGTAGCGAAACTTTGTAGCGCTGAACATAAGCGTCGTTCGTGAACAGACATGGCCGATTTGCAGGGCGGAATGCGTATCAATAGAAAATGAGCAGATTCCGAATATGCTCTACTACTACGTACCAGGAAGTGCGTTGCTGATTTGCTCAAAGTCGATCGCGACTCGGCCCTTGTGTCAAAGGGTTGCACGATCTGGCCGCCAAGGCCAGTCCAGCTTCGCCCACAATACCATGTACAATATACAATTTACAGTCTGAGGCCACTCTATTAGCTGTAAAAGTTTTAGTCGCTTACTGTGGCGGCCGTCGCGCGGGTCGAGATTGCGTTTGTCTGCTGCTGTTCCTGCAAGTCGACACATTCACCGACAAGTGAAAGTACTCGTCAGCCAGTCTAAGGCTTAGCTCACACTAGTGTCAAAATTAGCCCACTGTTGAAAAAAGTGTTGCTGTCACCTTTAAAGTGACTTGATCGACTGCTTATCACCCTCGCGCGGCAATGCGATAGCAAACAATTTGCGCAGCTGATACCGCGACTCACGACTGGTAAATTTGATCACTTGTCTTCTTGAACTCCTCAATCTGACCGGTAGCTAGAGATATACAACATGACATCAACACCAGATGATCTGAGCCGTCAGCTTACGCCAGGCCAAGGCGGCAGCGATGCGCAGCGTCGCGACAAACTGAGCGGCATCGGTTTGCCAGTCGCCGATGACGATTCCCCAAGTACTGTGTGCGAGGATGGCGGTCAAGAAGGGGGAATGATGCGCGTCGAGAGGAACCGAAGTGCCTTGATCCAAAGCCCGGCTCAAAACTCCCACAAGACTTCTCTTGACCCATCTCGCGGATATCAAATCGGCTCCAATCTGGCTCGTATCAACAACCCATCCGCCCCGACTAAACCCCATGGGAGACCAGCAACTCTACTTACAGCATTGTCGAGCTTCATACTATCTCAGGAACCTCGCCCAGGGCCTACAGACCTGGAGTTCTCGATTCCAAAGGTTTCCAAGATTGCTCCAGGTCTGCGAACTTATGCTCCAGCTCGTCTACAGAACCGCAGCCGTAATCTGTTGACGCTAGATGCGCAAAGGTTCATCAGGGATTCGGGCCGCGGTGTTGACCAGAAGACGTTCGCAGCTTGCGCCGAAGCAGCGGCTAGATGCGGGAGGTTCAGAAGAGAGCAAGCCGAGTTCAAGAAGTCTGAAGTTGCGTACAAACTGCAGCAGAATCACCTCGAGCGACAGCGCGCCAACTTCGAACAGCAATATTCCAGGAGCCTAGCTCAGGTCGCCGCTGACACTGAGGCTGCTTTTCGTGCCCAGATGGATCAACATGACGACTTCACTGACACTGGCGAGTTGGTGAAGAAGTTCCAGAGGACATCCGTCGCCCAGGATGAGGAAAAAGCCGGAATTGCTGCAAAGAGAAAGTCTGGGGAGGACGCCTTGATCGAAACCCTCAACAACCTCGAAAGAGAGCGCAAGCGTCACAAGACAGAGCTCGCGATGCTGAAAAAAGACAACGACGTTTCTGAAAAGTTGCTGGACGCTAGTATCATGAATGACCCTCGCCTGGCATATCGTCTGGGCATGAGCGCCGGCGCGTTAGGCTCCAGACTCAGCAACTTCGATGCCGAGCCAGACCTGATGATCACAAACGATGAAGATTTCCTCAAGGCTGTCGAGGCCAGGTACTCTCCTACCGAGCCGGACTTTGGGATTACGAACGGAGACGAGCACCACGAAGTTGACAAATGCCAACAGACTAGAAAGCTCCACCCCAGCATCTCGGACCGCGATGATAATGTTGTCTCCCATGAGACCCGGGTGGTAGCCGATCAGCCAATAGTCAGCACCGAAAGTTCAGCTGCTCAGGACATGGCCGATGACGAGGCTACATCGAAGCACCCAAACGCCAGTGCCAAGACCACCGGGGATGGACAGCGCCCTGTCTTGCAAGACGATCTCGCGAGCAGTCATGTTTTGAGTTCTGATCTCGACCCAAACATCAGTCCTAAGCCAACGAGCTTTGACAGACCCGGCATCACTCCCGTCAAGAGGCGTGAGTTCATCCGGCGTCTCTCGGGTGCCCCGATGGGATGCCAGCAGCACCTATCTCCATTCATTGAGAGCGAGGATGGTACCAACGACTCAAGTGTCGTGAGGAATCAAGAAGGAAGCTCGGAGCCGAGTCCTTGCATTGGACGCGGATATGGTCTTGGTAAAGGTGGTGTTGGAGTTGGAGGTGGTCGTGGCCAGGGAAACCAAGACGCGGGCTCTGAAATGGGTCGTGGCACTACACGAGGTGATCATGCCACTCGCGGTCGTGGACGTCCTCCTGGTCGTGATTGAGGCGAGGGGAATGATGAGTCTGAGGCCGAGAAAGATCAAGTCCTAGACGCAGCTACTGCACATAGTCACATTTCCCTTCCTCCCTTCAAGAGACATAGATGAACCAGGAATAGAAAGTGAGGAGCATGATAATCATGAGTTCAAATATGGAGTGCGGTATGCTCGTACTATGATGATAGTTGGTGATACTAGATTGGTCCTACCGTCCGGAGGGAGTTCGACGTGATCAGTGTCCTCGCTGGTACACGCATAGTCTGATGCGAAACATGGCAAGCAAGATTCGTATGGGCCAACAATGCTACAACCACCAAATGACCAACTGCATTAGCAAAGCGAAACTAACTGAAGAGTGAACAAATAGCCAAAACAATACTTCGTGTTTGATATCCGAAGCTGGTAGTAGCATTAATATGGCTAGCTACAGATGGACGATGCGTTCTCAGGGTACCAGGGTGCCCGAGGAGGAGCGCTGCCTCACAAAAATCACAATTCTTAGGTCAAGCATGGCCTTTGGTATTGCTTGTATACGGTGAGGATAGCGTCTTGTATTTGGAATTGATGCTTTCTGAACCAAATTTTCAGTACCCGACGTGTTCACACACCATTGTATTTGTCCTTTTATGTGCTAATGACATATGTGGGCCGTTTCCATGGGATGCCTCCTCGACCAACCGTAGCAGAGCACCTTGAAACCTTTGCAAGACGGCACAGCACGCACAGCACCACTTGGTACCTCAAATCTCGTCCGGTCCATCCTCCAACCACGCCAAATTCCTCCCAGCACGATCGAGCCCTCCCAACATCTCCAGCCTTTCAGACTCTCCAACCTCTTTCTTCACCTTTTCCTTCTCCGCCCAGCCACTCATGGTGTCGCCTGCCTGATCGTGCTCCGAAACCTCTTTGCCACCCAACATAACCAACACCTCATGCTCCCCGACCTCCTTCTTCACCTTCGGCTTCTTGATGTTCTGCTTCTCGACATGATCGCCGGATATCTCTTCCTCCGAAGCAGTATCGTACACAAGTGACCGAGAACGCTTCTTATTCGGGTGGAGCGGCTCTTCCTCCTCTGGATGACTCCTGTCAACAGCGTCATTCCCGAACTTTGGATAATTGGATTTGTTCTCATGCGCACGACCATCCCAGGAAACCTCCTCGAGCTCGTCCCCAGACTCAATCGTATCAATCGAGCAACTTTGCTCCATCTCATCTAGCGCCATGCCCTTCTTCGCCTTTGGCTCCTGATTCTTCCTCTCCCGCACGCGACTGCTCTTGATAATTACTTCCACGTCTTCCGCAGATGGACTTCCCAGATCAATGACACTCTGTGCCTTCTGCCCCCGGGGCTGTTTCTGCGACGAAGTACCGTTGAATTCCTCTCCATCGTCCTCTTCGGAGCCACTGCTCACATCAATGATCTCCTTCACCTTATCTTTCTGCGTTTTCGCGATTGCTTCCTTCACACTCTTTCTGGCAGGGCGAGTAATCTTCATTTTTCGGGGCATTGGTTTGGTAGCATTGTAAGGATCAGTTGCAGCTAATCCTTCACCATTGGCGATCATCTTCTTGGCTTCTCGACGAGACTTGCGCAGGTGTTTCTCAATGGCGTCGTAGGTCGCGTCGCCTCCATAATATTGTACGACTGCGGGGATGTTGACCTTGTTGTTGTTTGACGCTATGTAGGCGGCAAGAAGTCGGTCTTGCGCGTCCTGGGTTTTCCAACTGATCGGCATCTTGAGAGCAATCTGAGATTGAGGTCCGGCGATGTATATCGATTGATTTGGAGGTGAAAGCGTCGGGGAATAGTGCGGTCCGCTCGATGGTTGCGGCGGCGTGGAGTGGAACCAGAAGTGATCTGTGTAGAACTGTAGAGAAGTGAGATCCACGCCTAAGGTGTGTGCACAGGCCCCACCAACCTTTAGCGAACAATGGCGCGATGGTAAGGGTCCAAACCACGTGACCTTAACGCCATACGTCGACGAGATCAAGCTCACCAGTCCCTGCCCAAACAGCGTTCTGCGTCGAATCCTCCCTGCCAATTCTCAACAGAACCAGACCGGACCTATCGTACTCCACAAGCACAAGAGGCATCGATCGCACTCAACTCGCGCTTTACTCCTCGAACAATCCTGTCCCTTGGGTGTAGGGGTCCCAGTATGTTGTGTGACGCCAGCATGCAGACCCGCTGAAAGTCAGCCAAATGCTACTCATCTTTCCCATCCTCTGTTTCGGCATCCATGTATGTCTTCTTCTTCCTTGACGCTCCCTGTGCGACGGTGTGCCTGTGTTGGTTCAGGCGCATGCTCTTTGACAGCTGCTCGTCATCTTCTGACATTAGCGGTCCTGTCCTTAGTTGTGTCTGTTTTTGATATCTACCACAAGTTGGATGTTACCCACATTGTCGCTGCGACGCATCGGTAGCGCTGCTAATATGAAGCAATCGTGGTAGAGGAGGCACTTTTGGCTGTACGGGGAAAGTGATGCGTCTCACCTCGGCGGGGTTGCTTTACCGCCCTGCAATGGTAACGAAAGGTACTTTTGCTGGATTATTTTACGACCCACAGTGATTGTTTAGCTAATGGCCGAGGGCCACGCCCAATCGCAGGCGCTCAGATTTGTGACTTCCGTGGAAAACCTTGCTGAAAGTTTGACCAGCAATATTGAGCGATTGGCATCATCCCGGGATCTTCAGCGTTCCTAGTACCAGCAATGCTAGTGAGTTGATCTCAGCGCCTAGCCATTGTTCTCGTCGCCGCGGTCTTTGTAAATGTGGCTGTGCGATTAAGTCTCACAGACACTATGATCTTGACAGGATGCAGTTATGATGTTGTACTGTTCGTTGTATTTACAGTGATATATCTTGTGAGACACTTGTCTGTTCCCGACATCACCCGATATTTGTGAAGAAAAATCCCATTCTATCGCAAGAAGATCTTGCATCGAGATCTACAGGCGCACAGTCACACTCTCTCGTGTTCCGAATGCTTCCTACTTCTTCACTTCTGGCCTCACATCCCATGTAGCCTTTACTGCAGTAAACGCTGCTCGGAGTCCCTCAGTGTCCGAGAAAGCGACCCGAGACGAGCAACGATATCTGCAGCACAGGTGGCGGCCAAGCGCGTCTCGGCAATGCTTCTCTTGACCGTCTTAGCGAGGACTTCCGTGTGCAGGCTGCCGAAGTCCTCCAGCTGGTGTTCCAAGTTCCTCAAGGTTGACTGCAAGACATCGGCCAGTGCGGTGAACAGTTGGGCCGCAGAACCGCAGAACGCCAAGTTCTCTCTCGTCCTTCCAAGCCCCTCGTCGTTGGCGTCTACGTCACCGGATATAGCCTCGACCAGCGCATTAGTACTCTCTGCGCCCTCAAGAAAGTCTTTGAAGAGCGCACGGAAGAAGACTCCATTGATAGGGCTGGCCATGAGCGCCGCCAAGTTGCCACTCATTGTTGCGGACGTACATGCGACAGCTCGAAGGATAGAAACTATGAGGTAAATGCCACAATCGCAGTCGTTCGGCTGTCGTGGAACTTGTAGCGTCTTCCGCTCTAGTTGGCAATGTGATGTTGCGGAAAGCCCTAGAGCGATCTTGTTACCCCACGCGTCGAGGTCTTTGTGGGCAATGAGACCAGGGTACGAATCGATGAGCATCATAGCCCCATTGGCGGGATCGTAAAGGTAGGCGATCTAGTGGTTATTGCGACAGTTGAAGAAGGCGACAGGCCGATCCTGTAAGGTGGGCTTCATGAGCTTGAGGACATGTTTGGCTGTTGTTGCGTTGTCCGCTATTTCAGCCTTGACGAAGAGTGATTTCGGAATGAAAGAGTTGACGACACCAATAAGACTGAAACCGCGAAGCCATCGTCCAGGCAGAAAGTCTTTGACCACGTTCCTGCGAGTGACAGGATCGGATGCGACCAGGAATGCCGGTGAGGGGCGGGACCCGGCAATGCCAACAGTCAGTGGTACAGCTGCGGAGGGAGTTAGCCAATGGCGCTGCTGGCGAGATTTGAGTGAACTGCTTACGGTCCTTCGGAGGTGCCATCAAGATGTCTTGCTGTGTTGGCACAAGGGAGAGAGAAAAGAAGGAGCGTCAAATCTTCAATGTTGGCTGCTTGCAGCTGATGTCCAAGCGTCTGGTCTGTGCACTCACTTTGTTCAGAGGATGACAGAGTGAAGGACATGACTATTCTCTACTTCTCTGCCGTCATCGTGACAGCAACACTAGCACGATGTTCATTGTAGGTTACCCGCCGTTTCCCCTCGGTGAGGGGAGCCACCGCCTCTATGGAGATACCAAACGCAGCCGATACACTGGCGAGTCAACCACGGATGCCGACCTCGCGGCAGCTTTTGGCAGCTCGACGGACCTGCGCACACTGTGCTTGACGGAGCAACGGCTTTTCAGCTGCCGCCTCTCGATCTGTCCGACCTCGAACACTTCCAACATTCGTGGCTATAGGACGGTGACTCTGGCTCACTTATCCTCAAGATGCCGAATCCTGTCCACGAATATTTTGCGTACAGGGTTGGCAAATGCAATCGGAAAATCGTTGGAAGAGCTGGCGACGCGTGCAGATGTATCCTACAATGATAAAGCTCGGGTGAGGAAGATCGAGGCCATCGGAACCATGGATGCCAAAGTTGCTGGCGGATCTGTCATAGTTCCCGATTTCGGCTTTATAACCATACACAATCACAAGAACTTACTCGTGCTCGAGGTCGGTTTCGCCCAAGACACGCCAAGTTTAGAGGCAAGGGCAAAGAAATGGTTCCAAACTGGGGTCAACACGGTCATCGATGTCAACATCGACTACGTCCGCCCAGCCCAGCGACCCAAATCTGAGGTCGATAGACCAGTCACCTACACCGTCCGACGCATCGTGCCCCTTACCTCTGGAAAGGTGTCCAGCATCGTCGTGTATGACAAGATCCCATTCCTAGAGGAGCCTGATGGTTTTCTGTCGCTCAAGCTTTCCGATTTCTGCCGCCGTGGAGACAAGGCGGATGAATATCACGCTATACAAGTGTCGCACGAGAAGTTGGCAGACATCTCCGAGAAAGCGAATTGCCATCAGCGCGGTCACGACAAAGAACAGGAAGTCTTGGAGTCTGAGTACGTCGAGCTTCCGGCAAGCTGAGGGACCCGCCGCAGTCAGGCAGGAGACTTGTTCTGACTGACGACACATAACTCGGTAGGTCAACTCTGCGCATATAACAAGCACGAGATATTGCTGACGTCGTACACATCAGGATACGCAGCTTGCGCTGTTTCTTCTCCTCGTGCTCCACCTGCAACACTCCACAGTTTCGCTGACTACCCAAACGTTGCTTGGTAGCAGAATTTCCAGAAAGCTCGGGCAGAGGATGTCGCCCCAATCGAACAAGACCTGATTTTGATCGGCTACGCAGGATTGGCTAAAGACGCGGCCGCATGCTCTAGCTTGGACGAAGAATTTGCGCTCATGAGGAAGGAGGTTGAATAGGGTAGTAGGTATCGCTGCGAGACTGCATGCCGTGCCGTTGTCGTTGATGCATTGGGGATTGTCCTTGGAGGGCTCTTTTGCGGTGATGACGAAGAACCAATGTTTCTCCATGCTGGATGAGGATCTGGAGTCGGGAGTTCTTCACAGATCAGGCTTGAGTCAGCAGTAGAAATAGAAAGAACGTGTTTGTCTGACGGACAAGACGTTCGCTCACAGAGGATACGAACTCGTATGCTGAATGGACATTGTCTTTGTTAACACGTATGGAGCCTGGCGAGGACAAATCGCCACGCATGTTTCCATTGTCCATTATATCCAGGAATGGCTTTTTGTCACGGTTTAAGTCTCTCTCCTTAAAGGGTGTGATAAGGATCGCAAGGATCAGGGGTTACAATGGAAAAAGCAAAGCCCACACACGTAGATAAAATCCAGAGAAGAGACGAGAACAATAGATCAGTTCAATCCTACAATTCCTTTGCACACTGCTTGCACTCACTGCGACACTTTTTGAGGCGGTCTTCGGACTCCCGACCCTAAAGTTCAGCCCAATTCTGATCTATATCCTGTTGGCGGCAAGCCTGCCGTTTATATTTTCTATATCTTGCAGCACCTACCTTGAGCAATGTATGTCAGCTCCTCTCACACGCGCAATTCGCAGACATCTGTTCGCACATCTTTCAAAGCAAGAAGTATAACTTTGTCTGCCAATTCAACGCCGTCCTTACCCCGAGTATCTTATTCAAGATGACGAACGGTGGGATTGACCAGCCAGCAGCGTTAATACCGGCAATCAGCGTCGCCCACTCACGGTTGCCAGGCTGAAGAGCCTTTGGCCTGCCTCTCCTCTCTGATCCTGTCACGACAAGCTGCGTCATAATCTTGCCCGTCATGAAGCCAGCTTCGTCAAAGTTCCAGACGTCCTCATCACAGATGCCGTACTTGGCCTTTGTCTGCTCTACCAGC
>QVXC01000366.1:0-33683 GCA_003501895.1 Phaeosphaeria sp. A1 3.1a
TCAACAGAGGAACCAAGTGCTGCGCGGACCCAGAAATACCAGCAGCTAGTCGGTTCATTGGCTTATATTTCGACTTCGACACGACCAGACGTCGCGAGAGCGCATTCAGTACTTGCACGTCATCTGCAGAATCCTGGGCAGAAGCATATGTACGCAGCTTGCCATGTATGGAGATACCTGATAGGTACGAAACACCTAGCTATTCGAGCGTCCGCAGAAAAGCAGCAAGGCATAACAAGCATCACAATGCTGTCCCAGCAAGAGCATGAGCAAGAGCCTCTCTTCTATGGTGCATCAGATGCTGCTTTTGCAGACGAGCCAGAGACGCGACGCAGCTCTCAAGGCTATATATTCAAGCTGTATGGACTGCCTATTGATTGGAAGGCGACAGTCCAGCGATCAGTGACGAAATCGACTACAGAGGCAGAGCTACTATCTCTATCGACAGCCGGATCCGAGATGGAGTGGTGGCAGCGCTTCTTTAAAGCAATTAAATTCGACCCAGAGTTTACACCAGCACTGTGGTGTGATAATCAGCAGACTGTCTCAATTGCGACAAAAACAGCTGACAAGCTTCAGACGAAGCTGAAGCATGTAGACGTACACCATCAGTGGGTACGCCAAGAGGTAGCAGAGGGCAGACTGCAGATAGATTGGAAGGCTACTGCAGAGATGCCAGCTGATGGCCTCACAAAGATCCTTAGTCGGCAGCGACACGCCAACTTTGTACGCCAGCTAGGACTAAGTGATCTATCGTCCAGATTGCAAGGCAGTTCAGATTCAGGTCTGCATATACAGAGTTTTACAGAGCAAGACGTCTAGCTTTAGGAGGCATAACACTCACTTACAGCTTTCGCTTCTTACCATTCACTCAAGCTGGGGGGGTGTGTTAGCCAGCATCACGTGCTCTGTTACATAATCACTCGTAGGGTATATATTCCCTGTTTCCCTCATTAGATAGGAATCAACCTAGTCCCTCTTTTCTGCTCCTGCCCTTGCCCGCACACATCTGACGAGCCGCAAGCTTGAGAGCAGTGTCGGTACGTGCGTCGCAAAGTCCAATCGCAAGCCTCAGCATGTTCCTAATATATAATTGCTTTTTGGTCCAATCAGCCATGTCCACATCAGCCCGCGTGGCTGTGTGCCACCTGAGCATAGCCTTGTCGGACACGTGATACATTACCCGCAGTCTATGAAGTAGGCAACGACCTCAGCCTTCTCACAGAACTCGCCTTGATCATCAACAATCGCTAGCGGTAGGATATTCCTCTCACACGACACTCCCAGCTTGCAGAAGCCTCGTTACACCCCTTCCTACCACATTCTGACTAAGCAAACCCTCTCCTCCGCCTGGACGCCATTTTTGTCGTGAACATGGCGCAGTCACTCGATATTGAATATGATTTAAACGATGAATGGTTGTCTACCTTCGCTAACGCTTATTTCAATCACAACGACGATTACCCCGGTGTGAACAGACCTACCTGAACTATCACACCCAAGGCGCGGTTCACGAAAGATAAACATGAAAACGAGGACTCGAGTGATCTATGCGGTCAGTCCTCCCAGATCGACTTCAGTGTAGCAAGCCGCAGCCAGACTTGCTCCTTCTCTGGTCTTTCTCGATCCATGCTCGCTTCTGGATGTCCAGCCTGCAGAGTGTTCGCCAAAATAGTTTACGATGACTACACCAAGGACCACGAGGGGACTTTGAGCTTGAGCAAAACCACATTCGAGGGCCACATCGTGGCTCTAAGTTCGCGCCGGCTATCTTCAGGTTACTCAAGGAATTGGCCGACCATGCTCAAGATCGAGTTTCTCAAGAGCCCATTGACATTCGAAGAGCGGCCGCTGCCTTGGTATCATGTGGCTGCTCATGGTATAATTCTGCCTGCAGCCATGGAAACTACTCATGTCCATTCTGAGACCTTGAATCCTGGCAAAGGACTCGGCTATGGACTTGCTCTGGAAGCAAATGTAAATTATCGCTGCATCTCAACAATGCTTCATCCTTGCCAGGAATGTCATTCTGGATGTCGTTCGAACAATGGCTTTGGGTTTCCTCAGAGTGCAAGGGTCGTAGATTGTGTGACACGACGAATCGTTTCCATGATTGCTGGGATTCCTTATGTCGCATTGAGCTATGTATGGGGCAGCTCTAATAGCAACTCGCGCCCCATGAACTCCGAGAACTCTCAACTTCTCACTCACTTGCCTCCCAATCTCCCTCAGATGATCGAGGATGCCCTCACCGTCACTCTACAACTTGATTACCAGTATCTCTGGATAGATTTCTTTTGCATCGACCAATGTCACTCGACTGACAAAGCGTTTCAGATTATCAAATGGCGAATATCTATAGTCACGCGTCCCAGACCTCTCGATCATCAGATCACTACACAATACATCTTACATCATATATCAACCGCCCTTTTGCTTACATATCCTAGCATCGAACAGCATACATTCATGATCTCAGCAGCACAGCATTCCACACCCCGCGTGCTGCCGGCCTGTACTCATGACATCCAAAGAGCAGTGAATCATCTTCCGGCCTTGCGCTTCGCATACATGTATCCTTGAATGTACATGTCATGTGCCCTGCATCTTGGTAATCCACTTTTGCTGGGGTGTATGCCCCACTCGGTAGATGTGGGGAAGACATGGCCGTGGTTGGTTATTCCCGAGCACCTCCTGCACTTCATGCGGGGTTAATTATGGGTTCGATGTCTTGTAAGCTTTCGGACCGAGTTTTGTTGACTTTCGATAATCGTGAACTGCTTGTCTTGATTTGTGGCTTGTTCGAGAAGACTACAGTTGCGTAGGTTGGTGAAGCCTTTCAGAATGAATGTCTCGAGCTTAGCAGACCGCGAGAGATACGGTGAGCAGCTTCATGTCGTCTCACACTATGTCTCGCAAGTGCGATTCGTCAACCTTCTTGCACTGTTGCTTCTAACGCTTGGTGCTGATTATGCTTGGATGCTATACATGCGATGGCGTATGGTGAGTCTTCTTCTGGAGATCTTGTAGCTCCGGCATACAGCACTAACATTCGATCAGCCCCCAGGACCTTTCCCATGGCCAATATGCGGCAATGTGTTCAGTTTATCGAACGACAAGCCATGGTACTACTTCGAAAAACTGTCGAAAGACTTCAATTCACCTCTGATCACGTTCTGGCTCGGAAGGTCAGTAGGGTGTCACTTTCATGCAAAATCCTATGCTGACTGTGTGTAGGAGACCTACGATATGGATCAACGATGCCTGGGCAGCGAATGAGATACTTGTCAAGCGCGCAGGCATCTATAGCTCTCGCCCACGTATGCTCATGTTCGCAGAGCTTGGTGTTGGACAAGCCAATCTTTTGCACAAGCAGACATATACGAAAGAGCAGCGTGAGCGTTTCCGGGACCTTCGAAAGATCACGCATCATGGTGTTGGTATACAACAGGTAAGATATGAATGAAAATTGGACAGCTGTGGCTGATTATGTCTAGGTACAAGGATATCGCAGCTTCCAAGATGATGAGAACAAGGCTGTGGTGTACGACCTTCTCACAAGCCCAGATGAGTATGTTGCGCACTTCGAGCGCTATGCAGCAAGCGTAGTGTCAATCATTGGCTTTGGTCGTCGCATAGCCAGTATCACGGACCCCATCGTCACGGAAGTCATCGCATTCATGCAGCTTGCGGCACACGTAGCAGTCATCGCTAAGGACTTTCCACGTGCGATGGAAAGTTTTCCATGTCAGTCATCATTCCGTTTCGTTTCCTTTCGGTCGAAGATATCTTACTAAACCTACCTCGAAAGTCCTCGCAAAATTTCCCAACTGGATGGCGCCCTGGAAAGGTCACTTCGGCGCACGCCCCTCCTCGTCCTCCAATTTCCGTGGTCATGGCCACGGCCACGAACGCCACGGCTTCTTCTACGCCCTCGCGCAAGAAGCCAATGAACAGTCTGAAGAAAACTACTGTAAATACATATTCCGCGAAGCACCCAAATACAACCTCTCACCTGCCGAGATCTCGAGCTTAGCTGCGAACCTCATCGGCGCCGGGGCTGATACTTCAAGCAGTACGCTCGTCACTGCCGTAATGGCCATGCGCGCTTTTCCCGAGACAATGAAGGCTGCTTGGGACGAGCTCGATCGTGTGGTGGGAAAAGAGCGAAGTCCAGGACCCGGGGATGACTTACCTTACATGCGCGCCTTTGTCAAAGAGGTGTTTCGCTGGCGCTCGGTTGCCATCATAGGCGGAACGGCTCACGCACCTACACAGGATGATAGCTGGAACGGGTATCTGATTCCCAAAGGAACGTGGATGCAGGGGAACGTATGGGCGATCCATCATAATGAGCGAGAGTTTCCAGACCCAGATCGATTTGATCCGACTCGGTTTCTAGATGGTGATAACAAGAGGCCATTTCCGGGTGAAAAGGGTTACATGACGTTTGGGTGGGGAAGGAGGTCATGTGCGGGCCAGGCTCTGGCGGAGCAGGGCACGTTTCTCAGTGTGTGCAGGTTAGTATGGGCGTATATGATCGAGCCTGCGAGGGATGAGAAGGGTGTGAAAGTGCCGATTGATATCTTTGCCTATACGTGAGTCTCTGACTTGGGTTCGAGACGTGTTTGAGTACTGACTATACGCAGAAGCGGATCAAATTGGCGACCAGAGCCCTTCAAGGTCAAATTCATGCCGAGAGACGAAACGGTCAGGCGCACGATTGAGAGGGAGGGCAAGCAGGCGTTGAAGAATTTGTCCAAGTATGAGCGTGAGACGAAGTACCGATTCAGCACATTTGGCAAATAAGTTGGGGCCTTGCATGAGAATCGCCAGGATTGCGCGAAGTTCATGTCACAAATCGGCAGCTCAGAACCAATCGTTTCATACGATTGGTTCGCGACTCGCACCTCAAAGGATATGGTGGAAATGTAAGCAAATTGCGCATGAACTGTCTCGGGTCAACAAGCACATGACTGGTTGCGCATCAGGTCGGCGAGGCCGAATGTAGACGTTCAGTAGAATCACGTCGCTACTTGTAGTCAGGCTACGTCTTCAAGCTGACTGCTCCAACACGATGATGCCTTTTTAGTGTTTGACTTTGCTCAAGTAAAGTCTTGGACACAAAGCCAAGCATGACTAATATCCTTACAAAGCTGAGACTTTAAGCAAAGCTTCTACATCTTTGCTACAATATCGATGCGGAAGTCAACCAGCGATCGTCGTAAGCAAAGCCATATTGGTCCACTTACTAAGATGTAGGTAGCTTTCTGTATATGCTAGGTAACCCGCCGAGATGGTTGGCATTCCTTTTTTAGTCTAGATGGTTGGTTGCCTCGTAGGGCTGAGTAGAGCTCGCGAGAACATCGGCTCATTTGTATTGGTCATTCTGGTGGCGTTTTTTCCATTCTATTCTGACTGCTTCTTGGAAACGAACAATGTTCATACTAGATAGACTAAATGCGCAGGGTGTGGAGCTATAATACAGGGCAGTGTTAGTCATCACACTACACTCGTGTGGAGGCTACAATGATCAGCCATGCTGTTCGTGACTGCCCCGTCAAAGGGCTTGCTTGGCCCTCTCCTCAGAGCAGAGGTATTGTTCGATGGTTGCGAACATCAATGACAGTGGGCAAATAGCTTTAAATGCCGTCGATCTAGGCCTTGGCGTACTTCGTACATGCTAGATCGTCCGTATTCTGTCAGTTCAAATCTTCTTCAACACGTCTTAGTTTGGCAATAGTTCCGAACGAACTCTCTAGAGTGTTACGAGATCAGACCGGATCTTTCAGCATGTTGCGAGGTCAAGCTATTCTTGGCCCCTCGTACTACTGTCATCTCCCAAGAGAATGCGGTCATCTCTTTGCTGGATATTGACTCAGTCAGTGCACTCCTCAGTAAACCTTCACAACACCTTCCTGCTCGGGAAGACTTTTGGCCGATTCTGCGATATATAATGTTGACACGGCAAAGGTGTGTGGGGTTGAACCAAACATACAATCACGATCGTTGCAACGAGGGTTGAGTGTACTGGCTTGGTTTAGTTGCCTGCTATAGAAGGAGCTACGTATAGGTTATATAGTCTTACGCGTTCCTTGCGTTTCACGCGTGTACCACATTGCGCACGCACCCTTGTGTCGCGCGCGTACATAAGTAGCTATACCTATTGTAGCCAGGCTGAGAGGTATTCACTCGTACATGAGTGACTTCCCTCAAGCATTCACTGTCCGCTGCTCCAGCTCCCAACATATAACGACCCCGATGAATCTGACTGTGACTGCAATCACTCGACTCAAGACCAACATCGGTTTCTTCTGTCCTCCAGCCCTCGATTCCTTTGGAAAAATTATCAGACATCAGACACTATGAAGTTTGCTGACACTTTAGCTATTACCCTGACTGCGCTTCCTCAAGTGGTGCAGGCTGACTTCGAAGTCTATCGCATTGGCGTTTCGTGCAGCGGCATCTGCGGAAACGCCGAAGGCTGGCAAGTGTACGCAGAGGAAGCAAATTGCGACAATGATATCGACTGGATCTGGACCGAGAGCGACGATGTCAGTGGAGGGAAATATGGCGTCCGTTGCAAAGACGACGATGATGGCTCCGAGCGATCGGATGAATCCGATTCTGCCAATATTGAGGCTGTGGAAATGAATTTTCACTCAAGTGAACTTCATTGGACTAAGTTAGATGTGCCTTACAAATTCATAGAAGAGTATATACTCACCCACTATAGCCTACTACAGAGACCGTGATGGGGAACTCGTTGATCTTGACGGCAATGTCATCGGGTTATGCTATCCATGTCCTGGACCAAAACTTGAGTGCTGCCAAAGCTCGGGTCGTATCGAAGGTTACCGCAAGCTCCGTTGCGAGACTGACTATACTGCCGACGACATCAATGATAACCGGCCGTAAAGGCACAGTACTCGGAGGAACAAGTCGTAGACGAAAGGTCTGCCTTGCGAGGGCTAGCATTGCCACAGCTCGGAACACACAGTCGCGTTTTAGCATCATTCTCTTGACAACAAGAGTGTCTAACATTACTTTTCGTTTCTGGCCTGGAGCGCGTCGACGTCGACGTTCATTTCATTGAATCGGGCGCACACGCACACTCTCTTGGAAATGGACAATATCCACTCAGACAGTAAAGTCATTTCTAGAACAGTATTTAACGGACCATGAAACCCCAGAATGAATGCATGTGTGATGCTCAAGTTCTCGTGCAGTCAGTTGCACATAGTATGCTCTTTCGCAATTTTACAGTTATCCAAATAATGGAGACACGAGAACTTCGTTCATAATGGAAGCAACAGGGTTATGTTTTGCCGGCGCATCTGGTGATTATCAATACGGTACCCCACAAGGCTAGCTTCCGTGGCTTGCATTCTCCAATGCGGAGAAACGATCATCTACCTCCACACCCCGCATTGTTACACCGTGATGCCACCGAGGCCAGGAAAACTAAGTACTAAGCCCAGTCTTGCCCCGGGATGAGGTTTTCGGTCGATTGATCGAATACTACGCTGTTTGGTTGATTGTCTTTGAGTCGTATCGCATTCTCGATCAACACCATGTCCTCTATAGACAAGTCCACTCTGTGGGCGAATCGAAAATGCCTTCTCATCTGCTCGGCCGTCGCTATAGCGAGCATGCAGTATGGTATCGACACTGCAGCTGTGGGAGGCTTGCAAGCTATGCCGGGCTTCTTAATGGTGTTTGGATATGAGGATCCTTCGAGTCCGTTGGGGTATGGGATTGACGTATAACATCCTCTTTCTTCCTTGGTCGTAAGTCAAAGAGAGAGCTGATATCATAAACAGTCAACAGTCCAACAACTCATGACAAGTCTCATGAACCTCGGCGCTTGCATCTCGGCCATCATGGCTGGTTTCTTCGGCTCACACTTCGGACGCAAACCAGCTCTCTGGCTCGCATGTGTCGTATGCTCCGGTGCTGTTGCATTGCAAATCGGATCGACAAGTCCTGCAGGCCTCTATGTTGGACGATTATTCCTCGGGTTCTCGAATGGATTCCTCGTGGTATTCTCCACCGTGTATTGCAGTGAAGCCGCCCCTGCGCATTTGCGAGAGTAAGTTACACATGACCTCTGTAACATTTCATGGCGTTGATGATATGTGATAGAATTATGGTCGGTCTCTTCTCCTTCTACGTAAACCTCGGCAGTATAATCGGCTCGGTAATCGACAACTACACCGCGCACTACCTCTCCAAAGCCAGCTACCGCATCCCCCTCGGCTGCATGTTCATTGTCCCTGCCCTCCTGACCGTCTCCCTCTTCTTCGTCCCCGAGAGCCCTCGCTGGCTCCTCCACCACGACCACACCGACGCCGCGCGCAAGTCTCTGGAAAAGCTCCGCTTCGACCACGGCGAGACGCTCGAGTACGAGTGGGCAGAGATGATCCGTGGTGTTGCAGAGGAGCAGAAGATTGCCAAGAGTACGCCGTTCACAGACATGTTCAAGGGCCATGATTTGCGGAGGACCATGTTGTGTTATGCGACGATCGCGGCGCAGAGTGCGTCGGGTGTGTGGTTCTTCATTGGGTATCAGACGTATTTCCTCAGTCTTGCCGGCATCACCGATCCCTTCGGCTACACAATCATGAACACCTGCGTCGGCTTCGTAGGAGTCTTTGTTGGATTGTTCTGCATGAAGAAGGTCTGTGGTCGCAGATCGGTCATGATTGTGGGTGCGATTACGTGCGGGCTGTGCGAGCTGGCTTGTGGCATCGCATCAAGTGCAACGCCGGGGTCGAAAGTGACTGGAAAGGTATTGGAGGCTTTCACTGCGCTGTTCATGTTCTGCTACAATGCTGGTGTAGGAGTGGCGAGTGGGCCACTGGCGACCGAGATGGTCAGTTCACGACTCCGTGCTTCAACTGTTGGAAGCGCAAATGCTCTCGGCTACTTCCTTGCATGGCTGGTTGGATTCTGCTCACCATACTTCATTAATCCCCAGGACCTCAATTGGGTGAGTGACAATGGCTTGCGTGGGGTGCGTTTCCCTGCTAATAAAACCAGGGACCACAGTATTCGTACATCTGGGCGGCGTCCAACTTCATTTGCGTCTTATTCTTCTACTTCTTCATCCCAGAGACCAAGGCACGATCACTGGAGGAACTCGATGAGATATTTGAGGCGGGCGTTCCGGCGAGAAAGTTTAAGCAATACGAGTGCAGGATCGTAGAGCAGGCGAAGCACGACGTTCTTGGGCCCGGTAAGGTCGAGGTCACCAAAATTGATGCTTGAATCTGGGAGGGCTTGGTTGCGTGTCAGCTGCTGCACTACTCCGACTGTGTAGGCCCTGCCTTATTACATTTCGTTATGACCTCGATGCTGAAGAGCGCAAGGCCTAGCAGTGATACGCAAAGTAGATAACGCTGAGCACAGCGGGATTCAACGTCATGGATTGACCAGTACATTGATCTGTCTAAAAGCTGACTTCGCTCGTGTTGCTGCTCCGCGGTTTCCCTGACTTGTGAGCGAGCTGATCCATGTGCACCAACGATGTCTCGTCGCTTTCTTCATGCTGTACCGTGTATGTCTTTGTATACGTGATGGTGTGCGGATCCTTGCTCGAGTTCTGGCCCTTGCCCAAGCCACTGCGCATCCCACTTCCACCACCCAAGCCACGGCTTTGACTGCCGTACTTCCCATATGCCGGCGTTGCGTCTTTCATAGAGCCGAGCATCTTGGGGAACATGCGAACGAGGATGACGCGGAGAGAAGGCATGCATGCGCAGATGATACCGACATTGATTTCGATGTTGGACCAGTGGATGACATCCGCTTGGTCCCATGTCGGATTCTCTGATGTACCAAAATTGATGAGGGATGAGAGTCGCAGGACGGACACGACAGTGACGCTATGATGGTCAATCGCTTAACTAGGAAGAAGCGTCATGCTTGCTGGACTTACAATGTACCAACCATGAACATCATCGCGACACCGATCTTGTTTCGCCATGACAGTTGAAGGTGAAAGATCTCGTACAGAGGAAGTATGAGCATCCAGACATCAAGGACGATACTGACGATGGCATTGCTCCAGGCAATGCCGTTAATGCTCCAACACTTCCCCTCGCCCTCAAGATCCCACCTAGTCTATGGGAAGTCAGCGCATGACATAATCTTCTGTTGCGATCCAAACGTACCCAATAATGAGAAATTGGCTGGCATTGAAACGCGGCAATCAGCGCAAAGGACAATCCGTAGAGAACGTCGATGATGATGGTGGCCCATATCAATCTGCGGATGAGCGGTTTAGGAAAGATTCGAAGAAAGAAGAATAGCAGCGTGAGCTTGACCATTGCAATGAGAGTAAAGTAGATGATCTCAAGAACGTATAGCCAGAATGCGAAGTTGTAAATCTTGTCGAAGGGCACCGTCCAGACATCCTGAGCAAGTCCGTTGGGAACAATGCCGCGGTCGATAATTACCACGCTCGGTACTCCCACAAGAGTAGCTGCGAAGACAGCATAGTCATCGAGCCCAAGCTCACCAAAGCCAACAGTTGAGATCTTGAAGGCGATGCGGAGCAACATGCATGCAGCTGAGACAACAGCAACAACAATGTTGGTGATGCGAATTTTGTTCGACTCGTCCCGTACAGGTGCGTGGCAAAGAGTGGTCGTGGCATTCTTCGTAGCTGAACGAGCTGTATTAGCTCATGAAAGCAGAGGAGGAAAGGAATCCAGGCATACTCAAGGCTTGTCGAAGTGTACAAGACAGCTTCACGCATGTCTCTGTCTGGCCAAGGAACTGCGCGTTGGTGCACAAGCAATGTTGATCGGTGAGTTCACACGGTGAAGCTGCCAGAGCGGTCGTGAGACATTTTTGCTATAACTTGATGTCAGTCGTATACGGGAGAAGCATCAGGCTAGAAAGCTTACCGCACATTGAGGAAGACGTGCAACTGCAGCGAGCAGGTCAGCTTGTGCGGAGGCCAATTGCACCCAAGTCAGGATCGGAAGCAATATGTACAGGAGCCTCATGTTGCCGCTTCGCGATAGTATGAAGTCCGCATCAAAGTGCCCGTTTATGACAATTTCTTGAACAGCGACGGTCAGGTGGACTATGAACCGTTGAACCAAAGCAGAAGATTCGTATCTTTATCTCCTGAAGATCCAGTACATTTCGCAAGTCAGCGCGAGTCCCTGCCACCCTCGTTTGGTGACATGCCGCCTTCTGACCCTGGAGATCTAGTCGGCAGCTAGAAATGCAACATTAAAGTGGACTGCAACACGCTTACCGAGACGCTCATTCGACGGTTACAATTCTTCCGCGACTCGCGAGTCTTTGCCGCAGAGCAGATCCTGACCACGACGGTGGGTCCCGAACATCAACGAGCCAACGATGATTCTGAAAGTGTGGGTCAGTCCTGAACCATGTGTTTTAGGTCGACGAAGCTGCTGGGACCATGGCTGCACAACGCTCAACCGATGGAGGGGTTTATGGAAGATGGGTCGCTGACGCCTCTTCTGTAGCATTGCTCTAGCTTGAACCCTCCAGCTTTCGGGAAGAATGGACTGCTGTAGGCGTCGCAGATAATCATCCGAATCCACAAGTCACGTCGTTCATGAGCCTTTTCGCCTTGTTTTGGACAGTTATGAGAAGGCGAATTGCATGCGGTCCGCGGATCTCTCGAACGAGCATCGTGGGCATGGCGAAAATAATGAGCTTGTACCTGCTTCCATGATATGTACCATGAGGGTGACCCTTGCCTCAAAGACGCGTATGTAACTCCGCTGGCCGTAGATTTTCATCAGCAGTCATTTCAACAAGGCAAGCCCTGATAGACCCTTGCACTAGACTCCGCACGGATCGCAGCTTAGCTCAATGCCCACCTCTCCTTTTCGATCAACCGACCCGCGATTCTTGGTACCCATCACGGCCTCACCCGATCACATCTAGATGCATGATTCCCTTCCGGCGATCGTGTTCGCCAACTTGCTGGGCATGTGTGAACGATCCGGGGCTCTTAATGCCACCCCCAATCATGACCATCATCTCTAATGGCAAGCAAGAGCTGATGCCCGAAGATTCACCTCTTATAAGTCCGTTGCTACCACAATCAATTACTACATGTGAGACTGACCATGAGCGACGGTTTCTGGCTCGTGCACATGTCGCATGAGCGTAACGTCAGTGCTACGCGGTGCTCGCCAGCGTCGCAATCCAATGACATCCCGGCCAGGACATGTCGGAAGTTCCGATGCAAATTTTGCTTGCAACCATGCGAGAATTGAACGGACCTGATCATTCGACACTGTGTATATTTTGTTACACCCGAACGATCTACGGTGGAAAGCACAGCGACCGTCCCGCAATTCTGTAGAGTGGCACACACGTCGACGCAAGTACATTATACAATGGCAATTGCTGAGTCCGAGGTAGGCCGGCTTTCGACTATGAAAGCCAGGTTTCACGCTACGGGTCGAAGCGCAACTTTGTGCGGTTATTCAGCCCTATCCGGCTAATATTTCGCTCGGAACTGAGCTCTTTAGTCTCGGAGCTCTGCACTATGTATATCTACATGGTTGTGCTTTCGATGGCGTGCCGGGAGGACATTGCCGATGAGGCTCCGCGGACATTCAAACAAGCTCCACTAACCCGCATAAGCATCATGGCCCGGACGAAGTCATGACGCCAAGCCTCGCCTCCACTGAGAGCCTTGTCGTGTTCATATCTACGGCTCTTTCTTGTGGGGGCCTTCAACCGTTCTGGAAAGCGAGTCACGGTCGCCGCCGATGTTTCGACTCTTGGCCTGGGCTTTGCCTGCACTATCACGTTTCTCCAATCGTACGCACGATCTTCAAGTCACTTACGCATGGCATCACAATGGACCTGGCATTATCATATTATGAATTGGGAAGAGAATGTCATCCCGTGTAGAGCCCGGTTGGAGACAGACTTTAATGACCACGACGCTCGACCCGGCGTTCTCAACCGATCCTCGCAATATCGAATAACGTCCGGCAAACCACACGGCAAAGGGAAATACATCGTGACGACCTACCGATAGCGATTACTTGTTGCCACAGATCCACAGATGGGGACAATGCGCTAACCGCAAATCACGTCAAGTCTTGACCATGACTTGCAGACTGCAAGTTCAGACGAGAAAGAGCTTATTTACAAGGCTTAGGAACACAGCTACGATCATTGTGGTCAGTATGGAGCAGATCATGCAGGTTGCCTTCTCCACGATTGCTACCCTTAAGAAAGTCTAGCGAAAATCAGGACTGGAGCTGAGATTCGGCAACGCTAGAAGCAAGCCCTGACGAGGTCAAGCCCTACCCGCTGAGACAATCTGACTCGGCCAACTATCAATCGCTCCTCAGCAGAGTTTCTACTTGCTTTTTCGCTTTGCACGCCATGACAAGACAATGTTGGGATCTTCGTTCATGCCCACATTCGCCGGGCACGATGAACACAACATGAACAGCGCGTGGCGAAGATCCCTTGCAAGCGGTCGTCTTGCCGGACCTCGCTGCAAATCACTACCTTGACTCGAGCAGGCTGCTCTTTCTCGAGCACGGTATCATCCGAAAATATACACGTCTCGCGTGAGTAAGTTGCACATTCAAGCTTGCTGATCATACCAGAAACGATGAAGAACGCTAAAATCCTACACCTTCCACTTGACCTGCCCCGAGTCAAGTATGCACGTACTAGCGGTTTCACTGTATATCGACAATACCGGCATGACCCATACAGCCTCATACTGTCATAGTTGAGGATGTAAACTTACTCGATGCTATCGAGATGGCAGATCATGTGCGCATCGTCGTCGGAACTGACCTGAACGTACTGACCGGTCTCGATCGTTGCCAATGAAAGAAGAAACAACGACCTCGAACACTAAATAGCAAAGCACGGTATTCGATCACGACTGGGACCAGTCTCTTAACTCATCATTCCATGCCGTCAAGAAGATCGGCCTGATCCACACACAGCTGATGTCCACGCCGTCATATCTAGTGAATCCATCATACATCACCTCGACCTCTTGTTGTCCATGGACCGCTACGTACATTGCCGCACATCTTCTCGGCCACTTCGCAGCCACCCATGACGGCCGGACTTCAAAGTACTTCGAATTTGTGTTTGGTCGCCTTCCGACTGACCCCGCATGCGCCATCATACGAAGAAGGGAAAGGGATACTCGCTCGCTGGTATATGAGAAACTCGCACGTCGGCGCGCATGTCTGTACCAAGTCCAGGTCTCTGTGCAAGCAAATGCGATGAAATGTGCGCAATTCCTAGAGCGCGAGAAGATGCTTTGATGGAAACGGCGAAGTACTGTTTTCCAGCCCTGAACGACCGCTGTGCTTTGTACTTTCAAATTGAAGGGCCAGCGCAGTTGATGCCCGCTCTTCACTCCTCTATCGTATCCGACTCCGAGGACAAAAAGTAGAAAAGGATCGGCAGACGTGAGTGATGGGAATGGAGACGGATGGTGCATTGTACATGTACAGAATAACACAGCGTAGTATGGAATAGTATAGGTTTCAAACATCGCTGCTATTTGAGAACTCGTACAACTTTTTCCTCATGAGCACACTCGCGTGCTTTGGGATGACCTTCTCTCAACCTGCCTCTCCTGCACCCGTATCCCCCAATCACTCTCAATCCATCCACTCATATCCGCCACGACCCCATCTACCTCCTCGTCCATGCAGGTCCGCTGCAGAAACTAGATCCTGACTCCGACTTCTCACCCATCCGGAGTCACGGGCAAAGGGGAGGGAGAAGTAGCAGAGACTTAAGTTCGCCATCATTATAGCGATAGCCCAGAAGAAGGAGTTCAAGGAGGCTAGGGGAGGTGGAAGACGTGAGAGCTCGCGCGCAGATTTAAAGCAAGTTCCGAAGATGTAGCGATTTGCTAGATGGAGATGCCTGCTATTTGCGTGCTGTTTTGAGTAATATAGTCGAGCGACTGATCGTCCGTCTCGATGCGTCGTGTCTCGGGAAGTGAACGAATCGAATTCATGGACTGTGTATCTCTGCGTTGGACAACAAAGTACGTGCTGGCGAGGCGTGAAAGCCTCGATGGGTAGCTGACCTTCGCTCCATTTCGCTCCATTTCACAGATCGGCGGCTTCAAGGTCAACGATGCGCCAGGTTTTCGGAACAACACCGAAGCACAGCTTACTGGTGCACGAACTTCTTTGCAGATGAGCTATATGTGGTTACGATTGGGCAAGTTGCTATTAAGAGGCAGGCTCAACGCGAAGCCGGAGCGGAATCGATGTACGCAGGAGCTAATTCTCAGTGATGCGGCTCGCACTCGGGCTCAACAGACGAGGTCTTATCTACGTTCGATAACGACAATGGCGTCCTTACACGTATGGTCGTGAAGTACCTCATGGGCTGGATAGAGGATTCTTGGCCGCGGACAATGTGCTGTATACCTCCTGTTGGACGTGTGGGAATTCAGATAGAAGCTGATTTGGTGCTTGGTCTCCGGTGAAGAATGCTGCAAGCGACACGCAAGGCAGTATATTCAGATTCTGACACGCTTGCTCCTCCGTGTGACCTCCTCTTTCACCTGCACAACCTGGTGTTCGTCTTCTTGTGGCTCCTGCTTGATCCTCCTCCTCTTCACCGTCTCTTTCTTTACGATATCTTCAACGACCACATCGTCGCCTTCTTTCTTGATCACGATGTCCTCTTCTTTGACTTCAGTTTTCACCACCAAGCGCTCCGAGAAGGCTCGGAGATCCGCAGTAAACAAGACTGAATGTGCCCAGCCAGCCTCTTTACCCCACAGCTTGCGGAAGTGGTTGCCGACAGCCACGTATGTAGCCGCTGTCATGCTGCTGTGCTTCCCCTTGCCAAACTTGTAGTCGCGCTGGGCGATCTGCCAGACGTGTGTATCGACCGGTACAGCCTCGGACCAGCCAAGTCCGAACAGACATACGCAGTCGGCGACTTTGGGACCGACACCTGACAGGGCCAATAGTTCGTCGTGCGCGGTTCGATAGCCTTCGCGACCGCCTTCGAGGAGCTCCCCATCAGGTTTCTCTTCGACGCCAAACTGTGGGCACTCTGGATTGCTCAGGTCTTCGAGCCACTTCAAGCCCTTCTCCTTGACTATTTGCGCAGTCTTGGCGATATATTTGGCTCGGTAACCGAAACCAATCTCTCTGAGGTGCGCTTCAACACCGGGCCCGGAGAGTGCATCGGGCGTGGGGAAGTCGTGGTAGGGGGTGTCATCGATGTTGGCGATGAAAGGCCCATAATGCAGACAGAGGTTGTGGACCATGCCCGATATGCGACTGATGTTGTTGTTGCTGCTGCATATGAAGCCAATCAGTGCCTCCCAAGCATCTTGCCGCAATATCCTGACGCCTGTAAACTTGGGCGCCTTCTTCCTGAAGTTTGCATCCGAGGCAGCCCACTGCTCGTACAGCTGGCCGAGGTTCGGGGCGAGGTTGAAGTAATGGTGGAGGAGCGCGGGGGTGTCGTCTTCGTCGGCGGTCACTGAAGGCGCGTTCGAGGGGGGTGGCGTGGGGAGCTTAGTGACCGCGTTGGGGTAGATGGCGCGGTAGTGGAGTGCCTCAGCGTCCTGACGGAGAGACAGTATGCGACCGTGAAGCGTGCAGGACCACTCGTCGTCTGCAGACTTTCGCCACCTGGGGTTATTAGAGATGCTATAGTGAAGGTGAATGAGCGGCATACCTAAATGATTGGCCGCATCTTAATGTGGTATTTATGCACAACTCCGTCAAACTAGTGGGCAGCTTATGCCATTCTGCAGCTCGAAGTGCCATTGTGGGGTGGAGTCAAGGTATGAGGGAGACTTCGCAGTGAATGTCGAAGTACCCCTACCCAGGGTGCGGTGCTGCCTCGGCCCGCCAAGACGCGTTGGAGAGGCAGGCACGGACTTTGCGCTCACCACCGACCACTTTTCCGCTCCTCGACGACTGCAACTCCATCATTCGCCAACAATCAAAAGCATCGCGTCCTTGTGCCCGGACAGCTGCTGGCGATACAAACATCACCAGTTCTTGATCCGCGCCTGCTAATTGCAGCAGCCCTTGTATCTCACTTGCCCAGCGCTCATCCGCGCCTGTAATTCTTCTAGCGCGCCCGTTAGCTATATCGCATCTCGACAGCAGCATGAACGGCGACAGCTACTCCCGAGGTAAGCGAATCTGGCCAGTACACGTACTGACTGGTGTGCAGTTCCAGAATAGAGTGTCTTGATACTAACAGACGCAGACGGGGGCCGCTCCAGTGGGTCGAGGAACTACGTGAGTGCACGACACGCGCCCAACGCCGAGCGCATACTGACAAGCCGCCCGCAGTCCTCACGAGACGACCGCCGTGGAGGAGACGACAGACGCCGCCGCCGATCGCGCTCTCCCCGCCATGGAGGCAGTTCGCGCCGTGAATATGAGGTCGACACGTACTCGTCCAGCCGCGACTACCGTGAGCGCGAGCGCGAAGATACATATGCCCGTCGCGAGAGGCGCGATGACCGTGGCGCCGATCGTGGTGCTGGTGGCGACCGCGGCGCTGGTGGAGAGCGTGGCGAGCGCAACAACAACTGGGGCGATTCGTACTCGAGACGCGACCGCCCGCGTGGGGGAGACCGCGACCGCGACGACGACCGCGGCCACCGACGAGACCGCGGCGACAGGGACCGCGGCGGTAGGGACGCTGGCGGCTATGGCGACGACCGCAGACGCGGTGGACGGGACGGCGGCTTTGGTGGAGGCGGCCGCGGTGGAGGAGGCGCTGGACGCATGCAAAAGGAGGAATCACCGCTCCCCAACAAGCAGCGCGAGCCCACGCCCGACCTGGCGCCCTTCACCAGCATCCTGGCCCGCTCGCGCCGCCGCAACCAGTGGGACATCAAGCCCGCGGGCTACGAGGCCATCACCGCCGAGCAGGCCAAGCTGTCGGGCATGTTCCCTCTGCCGGGCGCTCCCCGCGCAGCTCCCATGGACCCCTCCAAGCTCGCCGCCTTCATGAGCCCTTCTGCGGGCACTGCGTCTGCCGCTGCTCTGGCCCCCGGTGCCTCGAAGCAGTCCAAGCGTCTCTACGTCCACAACATGCCGTCTGGCGTCACTTCTGAGGAGCTGATGGAATTCTTCAACCTCCAGCTGAATGGCCTCAATGTTGTGTCTGGCCAGGATCCGTGTTCAGCTGCCCACATCGCCTCCAGCAAGGAGTATGCCGCACTCGAGTTCAAGACGCCCGAGGACGCCACTGTTGCCCTGGCCATGAGCGGAATTTCTATGCGTGACGACGGCGGTGCTCCTGATCGAAGTGGCCTCTCCATCCGCCGTCCCAAGGACTACATCACGCCCTCCGCCGACGAGAACGCTTACCCCGACGAGGAGATCTCGAGCGTTGTCAAGGACAGCCCCAACAAGCTCAGCATTGTCAACATCCCCACATTCATCGAGGAGGAGCAGATTCGCGAGCTCGTCGAGACCATGGGCAAGCTCAATGCTTTTGTCTTGGTCAAAGACGTCAGCAACGAGCAGCACCGCGTAAGTCTATCTCCCGTCTTCAATTTCAGTATGCTAACTGTCTAGGGTATCGCATTCTGCGAATATGCTGACAACGAAGTCGTCGACGCCGTCATCGAAGGTCTCAACGACATCACCCTTGGCGACGGCAACCTCAAGGTCTCGCGCGCGACTGTTGGTGTGCAGCAAACTGCTGGTCTCGACGGCGGTGTGGGTGCCATCTCCATGCTAGCCAGCGCAGAGGCCCAAGGAAATCTCGAGCACAGCCGTGTAGTCTGCCTCATGAACATGGTCACCTCGGACGAGCTCATCAACGACGACGAATACGAAGGTATGTTTTCGACGTCAATCACGTTTTACCATATACTAATACCAGATAGAAATCAAGGAAGACATCGAAGAGGAGTGCCAAAAGTACGGCCCGATCATCGAGACCAAGATCCCCCGCCCCGCCGGTGCCCGTTCCAGTCTCGGAGTCGGCAAGATATACATCAAGTACCAGGACACCGAGTCGGCCCAGCGCGCTATCAAGGCGCTCGCTGGACGACAGTTTTCGCGAAGAACAGTCGTCGCTACCCAGTTCTCCGAGGAAGGATTCGACGTTGACGCATGGTAAGGAAATATCAGCGACATGAGTAGTTTTCCTTCGTCTGTATGCTAAGTCACACGGCCTCGATTGAGGCCATGCAAAAGGAGCAGGGGTTTTGTACAATAATTTGAGCTAAGCTTGCGTGGGGGTAGTCAAGTCAGTAAGCATGATTGCAAGCATGCATTTGGGTAGCAAAAAGAGCTTCGGGCTATTCTTTCTGCAATTGCCTCTGTAACTTTTGATTATGCATCCCGTCTCGTCTCGCTTCCTTTTGACTTTTCAGCACTCTCATTGGAAGAATCGCGCCTCCCTATCCTGGCACCTGCATGCTGCATGCTGCATGCATCCAGCCCCGCGGTTCGCCTGCACCTCAGCTCTCAACCACGCGTAGGACGAACGGTGGTGCACGACAGTTCCCCGATCACGACCTACCATCACCATCTACCATCCACTCGACTGACTGACTGACACTGAACCCGCCGAGACTTTGACGTCCAGGCAACGACGAATTGCTTTTTTTTTCTCATCACGCTTGCGCTACCCGGGAACGTGGTGGAGTCTGGCTGATACGATATAGCGGCAGCGGACGATATGCTCGACCCACTCCTCCGCCGTGTAAACGAGGCGAATGCGCTGTTCGTCCTCGTCATCGGGGTCGGGGTGTATACGATTTTCGCAACGGCACTGGGGCTGGTGAGAAACTATGTGGCGGCGAGGAAGACGGGGTTGAGGATTGTGGTGAGTCCGGTTACGCCGTATGGGGTGGGGTGGAGGTTTGTGAGTTCGATGTTTGAGGGGGTTTTGACAAGATTTCGATGGTGAGTTGAGGGGTGCTTGAGCTTGAGGGTGTGGTTTTAAGGGGAGATGAGCTGATGAATAACAGTGAGTGTGCTCCTCGCCGAGATGATATGTTCATCATGGATATTGCTTGAGGCAAGGAGGTACTGATTTTGATTAGGGTACCGAGCGATTGACTGGACATGTGCGTGGCAGGATGGCGCTACGCTGCATCAGGAGCTGGGGAGTTGCTTTATCGTGGTTTCGCCGGGGTTGAATGTGGTGTGTACGAGTGATGCGAAGACGATTGAGCATGTGTTGAGGGATTGGAGGGGGTTTGTGAAGCCTGATAATGTTAATGGTGAGTTGTATGTTAAGGAGGTAGGAGGTGGCTGATTGCTTACTCTTGAATAGAGATTCTGGGGACGTTTGGGATGAATGTTGATACGGTGAGTATATGAAAGGCCATCAGGGGATATTAAGCTGATGTCTCCAAGTCTAATGGCGACGACTGGCCACGCCACCGCAAGATCGTCGCTCCGTGCTTCAGTGAGCGCGCATCTGCAACTGTCTGGGCAGAAGCTGTGTCTCAGTCCAACACACTCCTTACCCAATGGCTGGCCTCGGAGTCCGCAGATGTGGTGCAAGATACTGGCAAGCTTGCACTCAACGTCATCTCCGCAGTGGCATTCGAGAATCAGAATGTCAGCACGCCGACCAAAGGGCACTCACTTTCCCTTCACGACGCATTGACTACCGTCATGAGCACATCCATCTCCCCCGCCCTCGAAAGTATCATGCCCTGGCTCGACGTCCCCATATTACGCAACCTCATGCCCAGAAGCATCGAAAAGCTCATGCTCGCCTGCGACGAGTTCCGACGATACACCACCGAGATAATCGCCAGCAACAGTACTCCCGAATCGCCTCCGCCGTCGACCTCCAACTTGAACCTCATCAACACACTCATCAAAGCCAATTCCGCAGACGCAAAGTCCCGGCTGTCAGAAAGTGAGCTGCGAGGCAACGTCTTCATCTTCACCGTCGGCGGCCTGGAGTCGACGAGCGCGACGTTGGCGTTCGCGCTGAGCTTGCTGGCTATCCATCCTGAGGTGCAGGAGTGGGTGAGGGAGGAGGTTGATGAGGTTTTGGGTGGGAGGGATGTGGATGAGGCGGAGTACAGGGAGGTGTTTCCGAGGTTGAGGAGGGTTTTGGCGGTTATGGTAGGTTGTGACTATCCCCTTGCTATCACACCCTTTCTTTTCTTTTTATCGCCTGTTGAAATCCAAGGAAGATAAGGGGAATAAGCAAACGAAGCTAATGTAATGTGATGATCTAGTTCGAAACACTCCGCCTCTACTCCCCCTCCCCGCCTCTGCCTCGCTCTTTCCACAATCCAAATGCCGCGTTCGAAATACCGACATCCATGCCTGATAAATCAACTATCGAGCTCGCCCCTAGAACGCAAATCATGATGAATTCATGGGCTTCTCATCCTACTCTGTTCCCATCTTCGTTGTCGTCTTTCAACCCATCCCGCTGGCTCCCCACCTCCCCATCCACACCCATCTCCCACATAAGATCCGGATTCTACCCCTGGGGCTCCGGCCCGCGCATCTGCCCCGGGCTTAAATTCAGCCAAGTCGAGTTCTGCGCCGTGGTGGTGAGTGTGTTGGGGAGGTGTAAGCTGCGCGCGGAGAGTGGGGAGGTGGAGAGGGTGTTGGGGGGGAGTAGGGCGGAGCCGCTTTTGCTTGGGGTGAGGGGGAGTGTGAGGGTTGGGGTGGAGGGGAGATAAGGGGAGTGGTAGGGAGGGGAGTTGGATGCGGACAGGCTAAATTGTATATGTAGATGTGGGGAATTTGATGCTATGCTGTCTTTGCGATGTGCTGTATAGTACAGAAATGAAATGAGAAAGTAGGACGTTGGGATATGGATGTGTGAGTTGGAGAGAGACTCGGTTGTGTTGCTTTTGGGGATTTGGAAGGTGTAGGTGCTGCGTACCTGGGAAGCTAGATTTAATCTCCAATCCCCATTTTCGGTTGATAGTCTTGTAGAGGTAGTTCGTAAGCCTTTACGTAGATTGTTTTTTATTTACTCTTTACCATTCACTTTCTAATTCGATGTATTTCTTGACAATATTACTCGACAACAGTCCTCGACAAAATTGTTCACTACTTACTCATGTCTCATACCTGAGGCTGAAAATCTGCCGGTGAAAATAGGCGTTCTCGGGAATGCAATTCGAAAAAACGATTGCGATGAATACGGCTATTTTGCACATGAGGAAAGGTGAGGATGGGGAGAAGTATAGTTGGGCAGAAATGTACACAAGGAGGTGAGGAGCGGGATTAGGTAAGAAAAGTAGAAATCCAGGAAGAGTTATAAGAAATTGGGGCGCGCATGGAAGCAAAAGAGACAGAGAGTGTAGAGGTGACAGGATAGGGTCCTGGCGACACATGTTGAGTGGTGCGGAGGTTTAGAGAGGTGGACATGTGATGTGTGCAAAGGAAAGATAAAAGGGTAATTGAGGTAGATATCTCCATTGTGCTATTTTACCACAACCCTTCAGCTGGCCGTAGAATACCCCTGTTGACACGGCAAAGGTGTGTGAGGTTGAACTAAACATACAATCACGATCGTTGCAACGAGGGTTGAGTGTACTGGCTTGGTTTGGTTACCTGCTATAGAAGGAGCTACGTATAGGTTATATAGTCTTACGCGTTCCTTACGTTTCACGTGTGTACCACATTGCGCACGCACCTCTGTGTCGCGCGTGTACGTAAGTAGCTATACCTACTATAGCTAGGCTGAGAGGGATTCACTCGTACATGAGTGACTTCCCTCAAGCATTCACTGTCCGCTGCTCCAGCTCCCAACAACCCCGCCTGACCAAATCACCTTTTACCTTCCATATTCCCAATCAAATTCCTCCCTCGTTTGGGGCGCTCGAATATAATATAACTTAACCGCCCATCACATTTCTCTCCTTTTCTCCCTGGAATACAGAACAGCACACACATGTACGCGGAATTAAGAGGAACTATAATTAGGCGTAAGATTTGCAACATGTCCAGGGCGTGGCGGTACAAGGAGAGAATAACTAGGGCTGAAAGTTATGGCTATCTGGGCGGGGAAGAATGGAAGCGAGTGAGAAGGTGAAGTGCATTGTCGGTTGTTTGGGTTTGGGTTGGATGACTGTAAGAGACAAGGGACTCAGGCGATGGGGTTTGGAGCAGGACTAGAATTTTTGCTGTGCTTCGGATGTATTTCAGATTTCGTTGTGAAATTTGTTCGATCCATGGTTGGTGGTTCAGGGTCTTGAAATTCAAACTTGCGAGTGAAACTACTCCTGCATCAAGCAACATCCTGATCATGGATGGAAGTGCAGTCGATTGAGATATAGCCGGTCAGAAGGATGACACAAGATCCGTGATTTGTATGTTTATCCGCATTTCCATTGCCTTTGGATCCCTGCGATGCGTTGATCAGATTTTGGTAGCAGCGCTTCGCCCCAATATCTCAGCCATTTGTTTGCGTGTGATAGTCATGTAGGAGGAGCCGAGACAAGGTACGTGACTACTGATATGTCAGCCTCTTCTACAATCGTACATCAAGCGGGGGACGACTTACAGTGCCATCTTCTTGTGCTTAATCTACAGGGACATGATTTGGACTTGACCTTTGTCCATCTTCGCTACCAGTTCCTCTCTAGTCTGGGGCGTCCGCGTGCTCGCGGCCCTTCTGGACGCCCATGTCATTTCATTTTCTGTAAAGTGTGCCAAGAAACCAAGATAGATACCATGGGGATATACACGGCGACAATAAGCACAACTAGGCCAGGTGGGCCTCGCAGCACTTTCCGAGAAAAGCTCGGGAAACTGAGTAGTTGGTGTAGGGGGCGATGATTTCCAGGTAGACTAAAGCGATGTTGGGGAGCACAAGTAGGGCGACCATGACTTTCATCACGCATATGCAGATTCTGCCGTGTGACATAAAGCGATCGAACATGGTGAGGCGTGGCTGTGGCCGGTGTGCGGGCTGGATGATTGTAGACGGTATGTGATGCGTGTGAAGGTAGATGGCGTGTAGTTGAGAAGAGAATAGAATTGCTACTGGGTAAAATGGCTTTATATAGAATACTATGTTCGACTATTTTTCCTTTTGTGAATTTTTCGTACTATGGTACCGAGTCAGGGGCCCAGTCAACCATCCAGTTCAATAATCTGGATCTCTCTCATTGCCAGCTTCTGCATCAATTCTTCTCTCGTTCGAGACGCGCGAATGCTCGCGAGTCGCCGCGACGCAATGTCGAGTACCTTCCTTCCCAAGTACGCCAGTGTTTGCAGGTAGATCTCTATAAGTAAAACCAGGACGGCGTATGATAGCAGGCAACCCATGTTTACAGATCTAAGTTCTTCGAAGAAGGCATCGTAGTCGGAGTGTTCGAGATTAGATGCCACGTGGTGGGAGTTGAACATTAGGAGGAATGACTTTATAAACAGAACGGCAAGTAAGGATATCTCAACGGACGTGCAAATCCTGCTGTGTGACATGAAGTGCTCAAGCATAATGAGTCGGGAGGGAGACCGCATGCTGTTTTGTACGTGACTCGACATGGCTGGTGGTGTTGTGGTTATGATGTTCGTTTGCAGTTTGCGAAAGACGAGAGGGGAGTGATGGGATGAATACTGTATCGCGAGGACATTCTCATCTCTACGCTAGATTACCAGTTTTGCAGGTAAGTTTCTCTAAATCCGTGGTACTCAGGGTCGAGGTGACCAATATTGATTCTTTGGGTCGCCTAATTCGGTCGTGCGAGCATGTAGGGTCCACAAACCCCTTCATATTCTCTTCCTTCGTGCTTGATAGTCCTGCGGCACTCTCGAGTCGCCCCTTTTCAAACCGGTCTATGTGTCGGCCAAGTAGCTTAAAACACCGACATACACCAGCATGAGCAGGAACTTGAAAAATGGTGGGGGAGGTAGATGAGCATTGCATCTCGCAACTCTTCGAGGAAAATGTCGTGATCTGACCGGCCGAGGGCGGCCGCGATGCAATTCGAGCTGAGCATGAGAATGATGGAGAGTGGTGATGTCCACGTGAAGTAGTTCCGATCCATTTGAATCCGGATGTGCACTTTAAGGCGGTCGTGCTTCGTGGTTGGAGCTGCTTGCATTGTGCAAGTGTGCCTTAACTGTAGCAACAATAAGTTGACGCGAGATTGACGTGATGTGTTGCGGGCGAGACTGATGGATGCAATAGCGTCCGAGAGTAGAGTCGTCTTTCGATAACCTTTGTTTGGTTTATCATCGGGGTCCATTAGTCCAGTGCCAGCCTGTTCACCCATCTAGCTCGACAACTTTCACATCTCCCCTAATCAACTCTTGCATCAACTCCTCCCGAGTCTTTGGCTCCCTCATCGCATTAATCTGCCTCTGTTTCCAATCGATTTCTTTCCTTACCAGGCAACGAAGGAAGCAAAGGTGAGTCTGCATGAGAAAATCAAATATCAACATGATTACCAGAGAGCGCAAGAGGACGTGAAGTATATCTTCGAATAGGAATTCGTTAGGTTCGCGACCAAGGACAGTTAATACGCGGTCAAAGTAGATCAGGAGGAGAGGGCAGAGAATAGTAACGACCATCATGCATTTCATGATTTCATGAAAAGCATCGGAGTGATACCTGTAACGGTCGAGCATAGTGCTTTGCATGTTCTGTATCTTGGCTTTTCTTGTAGTCTGCATGACGGGTAGCTTGCGGTCTGCGCGGGTACTCATATTGTCAGTCACGTAGACAAAAAATTGTCTGCTTGGTACCACATACCTCCGATTACGTACTGAGCTAAAGGTTGGCAGTGCATAATCTGCTCGCTGCCATAAGATGATGCTATTCAGCATGAGCGCATGCACTGACTTTATTTGCAAATATTAGGGCGTGTAGAGGAGCTGGCAAAAAGCGGGCAAACGCGCAGAACATATTGTGAACATGTTGCGTTTATGCTAAGAGCGATATTCAGTGTGCGCTTGCTAGCACCATGGTAAAAGCCCAGGGTAGAGAACCAAATTCTATCGTGCCAGTCCCTTCGCTTTTTTAGCCCTCCCTCATTCTTGGCAGCACTGATCAACTCAGGCTTTGCCTCCGCCTCCATATTATCTGCTTGTGCGTCAAATCGAGCTACAGTCGCACATAATGAGTTTTGAACGTCACTGAGGTCAAAATCGCTCTTGTGGTGCGAAGCTCGAGTGTGATTGGTTGCGTGGGTTTCAATGCAGTGTAACCTGCCCCTCAGGGCGACCTCGCGACCCAGCCCACCGCGGTCGTACAACACCTTCGAAGATAAGAACTTCTCTCGACGGATATATGCCAATACCTCTATTCCGAGGTTTACCATTTCCCCGAATCACGTAATATTGCTCTCTTTCGTATACACGTTGTTCGAGGCAATACACAATCAATGTCCGGCGACACTCACCTGAAATGAAGCGGGCACGGCACTTGCTTTCAACTGGCTCGTAAATCCACACCTGAAATCTTACTGCACAACGGATAAAGTAACATCGAACGGGAGTATTTCTTTGAGTCGCATCACATGACTCCAAGATCTGTTCCTTTGCTTTGCCCAGGCATAAAGTAAATACGATTGCTGCTGCGACACAAGGCTGATTCATCACAACGAACAACGCAAGAGAAGTCACAACACCAGGCGGCAATTGCAAGAAGCGCGATGGCTTCCAAGGAAGAGTTTAATTCAGCGATTCTATGTGCGGAAAGCATAGCTTTGCTGTATCATCTCCACCCTGTGCCTTGTCTGCCTCAACGCAACAAATTTGAGACACCAAAGTATTGCACAAAAGGTTACGCTCTCTCTCTGGAAGAAGAAATGCTGGTCGCAGACTCTCTTGCATACTTATGCAACGACTCGGAGGACGTGAATCACATTCCAGCTCTGTGCGTTGAGCAGCAGCCCACAACATCTTCATTGAACGTCCTACTTGCTGCAAATAGTGGCAATGGGCAAGATCAGCGCTCCAGTCTACGTCGGATTCAAGTGGGACTTCAGATTATCGCCGGAAAGATTACTGCAGTTGGTGTACGAGAGACTAAATCCTGCTCCCTCGAACATGATATCTTTGACGCCATTGTCTCGATGTGCTCGAAGCGAATATTGCTAAGGCTGAGGCTGTCGCAGAAACAGCGAGGGCCCCCCAAGGCAACTATCCAAAGAATAATTATTTTTGCCACCAATAGCTTGAAGACTATCACCAAGGCCATGTGTGACGCATGGTGTAAAGAACGAGACCTGTTCGTTACGATGGCAAAGCGGATTGTCAAGGCCGCGGATGCTTGGAACAAGCATCAAACAAACGGACGGCTGAAAGAACTGGTTGATTGCATACATCGTTTAAAATCGGAAGTGAACATTGAGATGTTGTTCCATGGCATGACCAACCGGGATATGGATCCATCTATGCGGAAAGGCCTTCTGAATACTACCAACAAGGTAGCGAGGTATCGCGAAATTGCCCGTTGCTTGCACCGCCTCTCAAGAAAGAATGCAATGTTCCGTAAGATGCAAGTAATCACCATCAGCCTGCCGATTGAAGCGTTCGGACGGCTACCCAAGACTTACACGCCTCAAAACTTGCAATCCTTCCTCCCCCGAGCGTACCGTGCTTCAAGCAAAGCAAAAGCACAGCAATGTCGACTTCTGATCGAAACTGAGAATCCGGAGGTCAACAAACAGTTCACCAAACAAGTACAGAAGACCTTGGCAGAGTCCAAGGTTCACGCAGAGATCCAGATTCTGTATTATCTCAAGCTGCATTCGTCGCAGCTTCCACCTCGCGTGGTGGTATCAAGTAAAGACGCCTGCTATCTTTGTAACGCGTTCATAACCATGCACGGGCAGCTACACACAACACGTAGTCATAATCGCCTATACCCAGGCTGGCGATTGCCGTCTTTGCCCGCTTTCGCTGACTTGGAGCACCGCTTCAATCAGCTGTTAGCTAGTGAAATTGCCGCAAGCATTGCCACTCTACTATCCAGAGGCCAAAAAACTGTGTATCCGGACCCGAACGAGAGCACACTCTTGACGTTGCCATATTCGGCATCAACAGTATCCACACACACCCGGGCACAGAAATATGTCGAGAGCCAGCTATCCGTCACGACGATTCAGCAGAACGAGAAAGTTGAGGTTCTAAAGTCTCCTGAAGCCCAAATACTCAGTCAATACACATCCGGGGCTGCGCCTAGGGAATCCAAATATCTATGTACTCGCGATGAAAATGAGCAACAATTCCAGCAGCAAAAGGATGCTGGTACTGAGTTGGATCCAGATGAAAGAAGGATATACAGGAGTGATGTTGCGCCTAGAAGCACTTCTACAGCTCGTAGCTCATCACACCTACTATCTAACAGCGAGATGACCATGGTCAAAGGACAAAATTCCGGCTCTTTGAGAGGTGACAGTGTTCTTACAACCAACAAACTACATCTATTCATCGAATTTCCGATGGAGTCTGAGTGTGCTGGGGAGACTGAACTGAAGGGTCCTACGTATCAAGTCGGCTGGCTTGACGATGCATATGACACTGCGCACAGCGTACATAGGGAAGGAGCTCTTGTCGATGCTGAAGCGCTGGAGGGCGAAACGACTTACGAACTCGATAGTGAGGGCTGTATACATATTGCAGCCAGTGGGGATGTCGTGCGATTTCAAGTCAACATCAGATAGCATGTCAATTGGGATAGTTCTATGGGCAGCATGTACGGCTCTCTTTGGACGCCGGAATAATGATGATCTGACAGAAATATCCTTTGCTGAAGGTCTTGGTCATAACTAAAAGGAAGTACGAACGGCTCACACCAATAGCTGCATAGCCAGAATCTGAAGAGGGTTGCAAGTGAGGAGGCTGATCTGGTCTGACGCACCGATGTTCAAGCCTGGCGTCGAAAAAAGCAAAGAAAGTGTCTCGCCAAAGCGCCACTCTTTTTGAATACCAGACACCGTGATATAGATTCTGATTAGGATTTGCTTCCTGGCAATGGCATATGTTGACATGAGATAATCCAATAGTTTCGTCAAGCTTTACTCCCGTTCAGAACACACATTCAAGAATTCGAAATCGGGGCAGATAGCGATTGGATGTCATTGTGGATCGGCTTACGCGTCGAAAGCTGCAATGCGCGATCTTAAGAGGTCGGAAGTACGAGTACGAGCTAAGCGCCACGTCACGTGAATCTGACTCGGCACAGAGCAGCTGAACATCAACCCGCGTTGCGCTGTTGTGAAAGTCGAGACCGGTGAAAGACGTGACGTAATATGCTCTGATATAACAAATTTCGTTTGCATTCCACCTCGAGTGCATCCACCCAAAATCTCCTCCACTTTGCTTCACGATTCGCACTAACACTCTGATCAGCTACGTAAGGACTCGTAGACACAATAGCCTTGTCGGCGATTTACAAACCACCACCAGCTGCATTTCACAAACGATGTCAGATGTCTACCAGTCCGGACGGCTTGTTCCTGCTCTTTTTCCGCTGCGTATACCTCTCGATGGTGTTCGGATTTGCGGCTTTCACCTTCCTTGGCTTCGCAAGGCTAGGCACGATCCTGGGTCTGATTGCGACTGTCATTGTGGCGTTTGGATCTGAAGTTTCTTTTGCGGTCCGGCAGTGGGAAGAAGATAAGAGCTGGAAGAAGGCGCGACATATGGTATGACATCCTTTTCTGGCAAGTTTCGCATGCCAGCCTTGTCTAGGACTTGTATGTGTTTGAGGTTCATGATCGATTGCGAAAAAGGGACCAAAACATATCGCATTGATGGAGACGAAAAGGAAGGTCATCGAAATTGTCAAGTGAGTACACGAGTGCTCTCCGGCCTCAAATACCATCGAGTAGGGCAGCAGACAACAAGATCTGAGAAGCACCAAAGATTACGACTAAGCGAGGAAAGATGACGCTACAAGAAAGCACTTGGATGTCGATTGGCGCATGCACGTACAGTTCCATGCTCTCCTCAGTTGCCATCCCACACCTTTGGTCCTGGCGCAGTGTAGCTTGTTGCGATCGGATAGTAGCTCCACCTCAGTCCGGCGTCATTCGCATTATATGCTCCAGGGAAGGCGACGAGCGGGCCAGGCTTTCCACTACCACCGCCAGTGACCTCAACCTGCGCGCAAGACAAATACATCTGTGCACCTCCGGCGCTTTGTGCCTGATGGAGCGCAATCGACTCGATCCGCACCAAGTACTTACCAGATGGCGTATTCTTCGGGATGGTGAAGAAGACCTTGGATTGCTCTGCAAGTATCGTCAGCAAGGGAAAGAGATGCGATGTGGAAACATACGGTATGCCGGCCACGTTTCAGGTCCACTCGTCAACGGACTCCCTTTCGCGCTGATGCTCGCCGCCTTGAACCAGACATTCCCTGCCGGATCCCACGTGTTGATGTCCGCGCCATCGGGGACTTTCGCCATATAAAATTGCACGGGTCCGAAATGCGTAATCTGGCTCTCAGCGACGAAGCCCAGCTCTGCACCTGCTGCAATGGTCGCAGTGCTGCTCCCTGCGCGATTTTGGAAGCAGCGCATGTCTGGAGAGGTCACGGAAGTCACACCAGAGTTGGACTGGTAGTTCTTCGTCTGACGAACTGCGATCCATTCTTTAGCTTCTGGCGTGCCGTTCACGATGATCTTGGAGAAGCGGTCTGGGCTGGTTAGATTGAGTTCATGTGGTATAGAAGGGAAATCAACATACAGTGTGCTTGTGCTGTACCAGCGAGTAAGAGCAAAGGCGTGATGAGGTGCATTGTCGTGGGTGGCTTCGTGGGCAGGGAGTGATGAGTTCAGAGCATCGAGAAGAGCACGAGGCTTATCCTGATATACCATGGTCTCGGTGGTCGTCATGCGCAATATCGCGAGATGCCGGTAGTATACTGCATGCTCGGCACTTTCGGACGCACGGATGGGGGCGATGTCATGGGCGATACAAATTGCAGTAAGAGCAGACCAGCCCAATCATATATTGCCTGCATATATTTTGGCTTTGAGCCATCAAGATAGACTGTAATATCATTGCACATCCTCATTCGTTGTTGTCGCGATCGCTGATCGCAGCGCATGTTATAGATCTCAAACAAAACTCGTTATAAAATTCAGTACTGCATCATTATCTTAAGCTGCCACCCCTCAAGAAGATGAAGCTAAGTTCAGGACAATCTCAAGACTTTTTGATGCCTCGTAGCGACTTACGAGGGCTCGACCTGTCCACCTTTCTTTCATGCATGCCGCTGTAGCTCGCTCCGCGCAGAACCAGTCTCTGTGTTGTTGACAACGGGCATAGCGAAAATATACAAATATTGGCGTTTGTTTTACATCCTGAGATCTCGTTATCAACCCCGCAGAACCCGATTGTACCTAATCTAGCGCAGTCCGCGTCAGAGCTGCAACTTTTGCAGTCGTAATCAACTGCGCAGATTTTGTTTCGATCTTGAATGCGTTGGAAGCAAAAACATGCGGTACGACATTGAGCCATTCCATCATATGAGCCCGCTACGGCACATTCGTCTTGGTTCTTGGTATCATGTCAGAGACTACCATATTGCTTTCAGGAGAGGACGACCAACGCAGATTGTGCGGTGACTGTTGCCGTGGCCGTAACAGTCGATGTGGTGACACTCGATGTGCTTGTGGGCGTGATGGTGAGGGTTGCGGTCGAAGTAACAGTACTTTCATAATGTCAGTGAGTGGACGATTCGTGTTTGTGGAGTAAGTGCCATATGTTGTTACTGTCACGGCAGCTCCGACGGTAGTAGTGGCCGTCACGCTTGAAGTGACGGCAGTAGGGGTCATTGTGAGTGTTGTACTCTTGGCTGTCTCGAGACATGTGCCGACAGTTCCGACGATCCTGGAGGCTTGCTGAATCAAGCTGCTGAAAGCCGACGCCCTCGCATCTTGCGTGGTGGTGGATGGTGCTGGCGCGCGGTCCTCAAGGAGTGGTGTGGCGGCACGCTTCTTCGCCGCGGGCACTGTGACTGTCACTGTTGTCGTTGTAGTCGCCGTTGACGTTGTTGGATTAAAAGCATCAGCCGCAGTCCTGAGATACACTACCGGGGAGCACTACGAGGTACTCACACGCTGGTAGAAACGGTACTTGTGGCTACCGTCGACGTCACGGTAACGGCTGGGGGGGGGTAATAGTGACCGCAGCAGGCGGTGTATTCACACTTGAATTGGCCAGGCGTACTCCATGAGGCTAGGACTCTACTCACGTGTTGGTGATAGTTCCTGAAGGTGTCGTCACCGTGCTCGTCGCCACAGTGACGGTTTGTGTTGGCTTAGAGGCGGTGGATGTTACAGTCACCGCTGGAACAGGAATTTTCGAAGTTCAATAGGTCTGTGCCGGTGGATATCGACCTAGATTGACGGCAAGTATCGAGAGGATGCCATTTGGACATGGGCTGGCAGCATCGACAAAGGCGATTGAGGCCAATAGGCCAAGTGATATGGAACGAACAGTAGCCATTTTGCCAGAAAGCTGTTTCTTTTCCCCAGAACTAGAGTGAACAAGCGACCCGGAACAGTTTCGTGATATCAATGGGTATTTATGCGTGCAGGCTGACTTTGAATGTCATCACAAAGTCGGAATAGCCACGCAAATCGGTTTTAAGCTCGGTTGCTAGTATGTACATATTCCTACTGAGTGTAGGCACGTCGGGCTGCAGCTCAGTCGTGGAATTCCATTACCTTGAAAGGATCAAATGGGCGCGTCTCCATCAGGAAAGGCTTTGAAATCCAATAATATACAGTATTCAGCTAGTCAGAGGCGTTTAGTGCCTTCCACCTGCGTAGTGATCTGTATACCAACAGGGTTGTAGCGCGCGATGATCACGTAGGAACTCTGGATCAGGGCCCAGAATGACAACGGCGTTCACTGTTAAACTCTTTAATCCGTCGCTAGTACTAGCCTAGCCATGTATAGTGCACCGTTAAGTTGTTTTAATCGTTGCGAGGCTGAGCTGAGGCATGCGGCTAAGCCTATTCTGCCTGCTCATGGTCTGAACAAAAGGCCACATATTATAGCTTGTGGGCTAGCACTCGTGTAGTGCATTTTTGAACTTAGGTCGCGGGCGAGTTGTGATTCTTGTACCGGCGGAGGCATGCGATACCATCCTCTGTCAATGACATACCACGTCTATAAGAGTCGCCGCAAGTAGCTCCTTACGTCTCTTACATAACCACTTGACAGTACCCTGGTCGGTCTGTTTCGCCCATAGAAAGGCAAGAGAGCTAGACAAGTGTGAGGTCGTGGGGCGATCAGATTGCAGTATTCTGCAGCTTGTCACCAATAAAACATGAGCACGAGATGATGCCGTGGGGCCGAAGCCTTGCTGAGTTGGCGCTCTACGAGACTGCACGAGGCTGACCCAGATCAAGCTGAAAGTCAAATTCAGGCCCCTAGGCGGAGTAGTTTGGGACTACTGTGGTGCCAAGCATTGATATGATGTCTGGACTAGTTAACGTGTGTGGCAAGCGAGTCGGACAGACAAGCGAGTCGGACACCCCACCAACTTTGCGCACCGTCATCACTCTTTATTACTATGGCTCCACCTCTACGTACTCTACAGTCCTATACTGAATCTGATATTATTCTTGCGTCTTCAGCTATTGATAGCCAGCAAATACAAAGCTCTAGACGCGCTGCCTCTACGTACAATGTCCCAAAGTCAACGCTGCACGATCGACGTGCTGGCAAGCCTGCCCGACGCGATTGCCAGCCCAACTCAAAGAAGCT
>QVXC01000367.1:0-33561 GCA_003501895.1 Phaeosphaeria sp. A1 3.1a
GACTGCGTCAGACTCACACATCATCTGTATCGTTTCCAGAATTGGCAGCACAACACATTCCTTCTGCCAACTGAACCCAATCAAGCGCATCGACCATGTCGAAGCTCTCTCCCGCCCTGAAATCCCTCATCAACGCCGCACATTCGCGACCAGGACCCGTACCAGCACCGCCACGCATTCAAGCTGTATACCAAAGAATTCAAGAAGAAGCCACAGAGCGAAAGCTAGGCCGACCATCATGGCTGGGCATCTCAACAGCCGCGACAATGACCATGAACTCGCCCGAGTCCATGATTGCATTGTACAACTCCACAAGCGCGTCGCGGCCGCAGAGTGAGGGCGTAGCGATAGCAGAATTCATGCGCGAGATAGGGTTGAAGTGTATAGGCTTCAATGGTGTAAGGAACCTGAATCGTTGCTTTGTGAACAATGGCTCACAACATACCAGATCCCCCGCACAATCAACATGCTCAACGCCTTCCGCGCCGAGCTCCCCTCCTCCATCGCATCTTCTCTCAATACCAAGCCCTCGCGGAACCCCGATGCATCAAATATAGACTCTACAAATACGCGCGGTCGCGCATTATGGGACGCCATCTACCGCCCGCTAGAAAACAAGCTCATAGATAAGCTGGGCGATGCGCATCCCGATCTACCAGTCTTCATCATAAACCAAGAATATGGCGGTCTATTCACAGACCCTCCAGGCAAGCCCGGCGCGAAGGTGGGGCGCGTCACGACGAGTTTGGTGGCTATAACGTGTTTGCGCGCACAGCAGGGTGTGGGACCTCAGGTGCTTAGCCACGTATTTGGACTGAGGAAGGGATGGGAAGATGGGACGTGGAAGGAGGATCCTGAGGCGGGCGAGGACGAGGGGATTAAGTGGTTAGTGAGCGATGAGGGATGTACGTGGGTGTTGGAGAAGGTGGATGAATTGGTTGAGGCGTTGGGTGGTGGGAATGGAAGCACGTTTGCGCCCGTCAAGGCGAAGCTCTGAGTCAATACCACTGAGAATGGAGAGATTTGAACATTATGCTGGTGTTGACCGGAGATACTGGCCGTGGTGAGTATGTGTGCTCAAGACCATGAGAAATGGATATGCCGATAAAATACTCACACACCTCACGGCAAACGTTTCGCAGACTAGTCATGTACATCCTGCAAATACCCCTCAGTCCACTCCTCATCCGTCGTACGAACATTTTTTGCTTTGAAACACTTCCCGCTCCGAGAACCACCGCTGAAACTTTGAGCTCCTGAGCACGTGACTTCGCGCCCACACTATAACATCACCGCTAACCCCCGACGCCATCATCGCAAACATCAACAACCCAACATGTCCCTCCTATCCCAAGCGCGAGATCTCGCGACGAACACCGCGCACCTAACATGGCTCATTCCGCTGCTCTTGGTTCTGGATGCCGCGTTGTGCGGCGTCATAATCGAAAAAGTGCCGTGTACGTCTCACCACATACCAGACTAGACCACGTGTCAAATCTGCAAATATAAACCCTCCGAAATCAGAGCTAATTGAATTCAAAGATACTGAAATTGACTGGACGACCTACATGCAACAAATCTCCCTCTACCTCAAGGGCGAGCGCGACTATGCCAAAATCACCGGCTCCACAGGCCCGCTCGTCTATCCCGGCGCGCATGTCTGGATTTACAGCCAATTGTACAAGTTGACTGATCACGGAAACGACATTCAGCGCGCGCAGTACATCTTTGCGCTTGTTTATCTGGGGACTTTGGGGCTTGTCTTGCAATGCTATAAACGGGCGCAGGTATGTCATCAATCATATAACAAGTGTGAAACCGAAAGGAAGATGCGTTGTGTTGATGCTGATTTGAAATGCTCACAGGTACCCCCATACGTGTTCCCATTACTTGTGCTATCGAAGAGGTTGCACAGCATTTTCGTTCTAAGGTGCTTCAATGACTGCTTTGCGGTCTTGGGCCTTTTCGCAGCGCTTTTCTGCTATCAACGTGACCAGTGGCATCTGGGAAGCTTCTTTTTCGCTACAGGCCTCAATGTCAAGATGAGTCTGCTGCTGCCTCTACCCGCGATGGGGGTTTTGATGATCCAGAAGCTGGGAAGTCGAGAGGCGATGACACAGGCTATGATCATTTTCCAAGTAACGGTAAGTTTCAGTATTCACGATAGGCTCAGATCAAGGTGTATTAATGATGCGACAGGTGCTCTTCGGATACCCGTTCAGGAAACAGTCATTCTCCTACTTTGGTCGGGCTTTTGAGCTTAGCAGGGCATTTCTCTACAAGTGGACGGTAAATTGGCGATTTGTCCCTGAGGAAACCTTCCTCTCACGACCATTTGCTCTAGGCCTTCTATCCGTCCATATCGGACTCCTTGGCTGGTTCGGCGTGACCCGCTGGATCAAGCCCTCCAAACGCACCCCAGGCCAATTCCTCAAAATTATCATGCCGCAAGCCGAACCCCGGGACCAGGATATTATGGCCAAGAGAGTCACGCCCAACTTCGTCATGACCGTCATGTTGACAGCCATGACCATTGGCATGATCTGTGCAAGATCGCTGCACTACCAATTCTACGCTTATATTGCCTGGAACACGCCTTTTTTGCTCTGGAAAGCAGGATTCCACCCAATCGTACAATACGCATTATGGGCCGCGCAAGAGTGGGCGTGGAACGTGTATCCCAGCACGCCAGCCAGTTCTGGAGTCGTTGTTGGAGTTCTCGCCGTCACGGTCGGCGGCATATGGTGGGGCACGCGCAGCGAGTACGAGGGCGAACTCAAAGGCGTAATCGACGACCACGAGCACACCGAGTGATCAATCTTCGTCTGAATCTGCAGGCGGCATCTTCCCAACCGTCGATTCCTCCTCATCGCTGTCCTCGATATACGTCGACTTCTTGACGAACTCTTTCGGCCTATCGACAGATGCGATATTAGCAACCATGTAGTGCACCACATATTATGATACCCAAACCCAGCTCCAACATCCGAGCGTGTACAAAAAATACAACACGTACCAATAAGCCATCTTTCTCCACGCCTTCTCGTCCCTAACCACATTCACAATCTCGCCGTCCAGCTTGTTTTCGCGATCTGAAAGCGCCGAGGTATCGATTACGACATAGCTGCCCCGCTTGATCCAGACGGTGGAGCGGAACTTGGCTTCGAGCTCAGCGAGGACGGGTTTGCCGTCTGGGAGCTCGGCGTTGTAGAGGTTGTTGCCCGCGGCGGTGGTGATGCGCGCGATGAAGTGGCCGGCGGGGAGGGTGTCGGGAGGCGTAATCGTGGAGTCGATTGTTGCGAGGAGGTTGCGCTTTGGTCGGGGCATGCTTGCAATTTGTCGTCAATGTTGGTGATTGTGTTGTGGTCTTGGGTATTGGTGTTGTTGTTCGCAGTGGAGGGGTTCTCCAAAAAATTAGGTTGGCTGCGGGAGAGACGCGGGTTGTGGGGCACTTCCGCAATTGGATTCTTTCAAGACGTTCACTACTTCTTGATGTACCATGGCTAGAAGATTAACAATAATGCCAGATGGGAGAATTCTTTGCGGATGTCGCGCTACCTCCTTAATCTCATCTCAGCCCACCCGACACTCCGATTGCACAACTTCAATACATCGCGCGATCATAATGCCATGGACATACCCCTTCTCTCGCACCCAAACCTTTTCACACTCAAACTCACCGCTCTCTCCATGGGCTCGCCACCACACGCTTGGCCCTCTGAGATGACTCAGCTCAAGACTTGCCTGATGCAAGCTCGCAACCTCAAGGTCCTGCATCTGGATATCTACGCCAGTCAAAATCGCTCCATGTCTGACTTCCAGGACGGAGAATTGAACCTGCAGTTCGAGACTGGTGACAACTTTCCCACACTCCACAAACTCGTCCTTGATCCCGTGCGGCACAACTTTGATCCATTTGCCTGACTCGTGACTCTATCTCCACGTTGTCGAGGTTGTTACTCCCAATCGTGATGATGCGCGCGAAATAGAGTGGCTAGAGGGTAAGGATTAAGGTAGAGTGGTCGTGGACTCGTGCTGAAATCGACACGAGGAGGGTGCGCTACAGTCAAAAACTCAGCGTATGTCTGTAAAGATTCTGCCCCTCAATTTAGAGTTAATAATTATAAAATTGTAATTCAGGTCCAGACACTAGCATTAACGGTGGGGCAGTGGAGAACCTCGATGGCAGGCCGTCAAGCCGCCCATCAGTCCTATTATCCTTCGCAACTTGCAGTCACCAGGACCACCCACGCAACTCGGCCTGTTACCGCTTTCTGCTGCTCGATTCTATGTTCCTGGGTCGATTTCAGTGGGTTACAGGCAAACTGGTTCCGTGCCAGATTTTGCGACTTGCAAGCACGATAAAGGGGCGTTTACAGTTCACTAAACGCCATGACAATGCGGTCCCTATCTCAATGGTCGAATGCGAGGCCGCCTACAACGTGGCGTTGGGAGACGGGTGAAATCTGTATGCGGTGACAAGCGATTGGCTATCGCGATTGAATCAGCCTTGGAAGGCAGCCGTCCGTCGCCCATGATAGTCAGCCGTGCCAGCAAAGCCACAGCTAAAATAGATCAAATAAGCGCACGGAGCTCTTCTCCTCCGTTGAAGCTCAACGGATGCGTTCACGAATTCGCGATTGCTCGCCTGCCACAGACATTAACATAGTATTCCCGTAGCTAGGATGGCGGAAGGCCTTGCCGCCGTTGGCCTCGCTGGAAACATCATCCAATTTATTTCCTTTGGCTCGGAGCTCGTGTCAAAAACCGCCGAAATCCACAACTCAGCCTCAGGCGCATCGAGTGCGTTCGTTGATCTCGACTACGTGTCTGAATCATTGAAAAGTCTGACCGAGCCATTCCTCAACCAGAGCAACACTACGCAGTTACGTGAAATTTCGGAGCGTTGTAACGGCGTTGCCGATGAGCTGTTGGAAGTGATTGCGAGTCTCAAGGTCCACAGCAAGTCGGCTACCAAGGAGCCGACAAAATGGCAGAGTTTTCGAAAAGCACTGAAAAGCATCTGGAAGAAAGAGCAGGTCGATGCGCTAAGATTGCGATTGCAGTTACTCAGAGATCAAATATCCCTGCACCTTGTATCGGACACGAAGTGAGTTGTAGCCAACAACACTGGACGTGTATCTGCTCAAACACCCTAGCAAAAACCAAGCGCACGTTCTAACCTTGCTTGAGACTTGGAAGACATATATCTCGCAAGCTAATCGTGCAATGACGACTCAAATTAGTGAATTGGACAGGCGACTCCACAAGATCCAACAAAATACCGCTCAAACATTCAATGATGGGGACTGGGCGAGGCTCCATGACATGTGTACTCAAGTGGGTGTCGATGTCCAGCTATTGTTTCGCCGCCGCACCATCATCCAGAGCCTGCGATACGAATGTATGGAAAGTCGAACCGAGGCTATCAATAATGCACACGAGAGAACATTTGAGTGGATGTTTACTCCTGTTGATAGTCACGGGGCGACTCCTCGGCCGGTCAGCGAATTCGTGCAGTGGCTACAATACGGTACTGGTATCTATTGGGTCACTGGGAAACCAGGTGAGACACGTGCTATCAGTCGCAAATATCTTGCTAATGACGAAATGGCAAGGGTCGGGCAAGTCCACTCTGATGAAATATCTTTTCGACGACTGGAGAACTACCAAGCATCTCCAAATTTGGGCAGGTACTACGTCTCTTGTACCAGCCAGTTTCTACTTTTGGATCCCGGGACAGAAGATGCAAAAGTCCTTGGAAGGGCTTTTACAAACGCTACTTTTTCATATACTCAGTGCGTGCCCAGATCTTGTGTCTCTCTTGTGTCCGGAACGATTCGACGAGCAGGACATCGAGAGCAGCCTGCTGAGAGCCTGGACCTTGGTAGAGTTGCAGAAGATATTCCAAGTCTTCCAGTTACGGAATGATGACACCGCAAAATTCTACTTCCATATTGATGGACTTGATGAATACCACGGCGACAGCTGGGAGGTGATACACACGCTACAAAACCTGGCGGCGTGTCCGAATGTCAAGATGTGCCTTTCAAGTCGACCCTGGAATAGCTTCCAGGATGCATTTGGCCATTGCAATCCGTACGTGCTCCGCCTACATGAATGGACAAAGAGGGACATCGCGATCTTTGCCAATGAAACTCTCATGGCCTTTACACTCCACTCGGCCTTCGAGCCCTCGCTGTTCAGTGCTTTGATCCATGATATTTCAGAGCGAGCCCAAGGAGTATTTCTATGGGTGCGCCTTGTTGTACACTCCTTACGCAATGGCATAGTCAACGATGACCCAGTCTCACTACTTCACGAACGTCTACGAGTCATTCCGACCGACTTGGAAGACTTCTTCAGGCATATCCTGGAATCGGTAGAGAACATTTATCAGTCTCGCATGGCTCGTGCCTTCCTCGCCGCGACAAGAGCATCAGAGCCTCTGACCACCTATCACTACCATTTCCTAGATCAGGAGGACACGGCAGTGACTTCAGGCCACAGAGTCGCCCCATGGACGGTCACCAAGATACAGCAGGTAGTCGATCAGACACACAGACGCCTGAACGGTCGTTACAGAGGTCTCTTAGAGCCCTCCAAGTCAAATGCCACTGCAAGGCATCCTAGAGTAGACTTTCTTCATCGCACACTACGGGACTTCCTAAAAACAGACAGAATGCTCAGATGGCTCAAGCTGCGGGCGGCGACTGAGTCGAATATACTTTTGACAATGGGTCGCGCTCTGGTAGCAACACAGAGCGTCATCGACCCCAAATTTATCGACGACGATTTGAGTACGATCAAAACAGTCATCGAGTATGCAAGCCTTGCCACTAGAGAAACTGGAAAACCTCACGAGAGCCACGCCGTTGTCGATCTCGCTCATGACATCTACCAGGGAGCGACCAAGAGCCACTCGAAGTGCGGTATAAATTGCTACATCATCCACTTCGCCCTCACTGTTGGCCATGTAGACTATCTGCGCCACTGCCTGCGAAAAAGTGGTACGAAGATGGACGTGAACCCGCATCTTGAGACACATACTGTGTTGTCCTCTCAACAGAGAGAATGGTCTCAGTCCTTGTCTCTCGGAAACCATCAGTATCGACATTTTGCGTAGTCCTGCACAATACATTGGGCACGATCTAGTCCCTGACATGATAAACACATTGCTGGACCATGGGGCTGACCCCAATGCAGTCATTGGGTCCTCTCAAAATTGGACTGTCGCCTTGCGCGCAGCTGTGGCTCAAATGGATTCTTCAGACATTGAAACGTGCTTGAACATCCTTGGAGTCTTTCTCAAAAGATGCCACAATCTGGATTTCAGCCAATTCGAATGGAACAATTTGCTCACTCATCGAGGAGTAATAAGTGAAGAGAGGATGCAGAATACACTGCGCTTGCTTGAGTTCTTGCTTTGGCACGGTCTCGATCCAAATCTTGTCAGTCAAGGTACCACACTTTTCTGCAAATTCCTTCGTACCCTGCCCAGTAGTGCAAGTCGCCCCTACATAAATCCCACGACCGCCGAACAGCACCAACATAAGATTCTCGTTGCATTTCTGCGGGCAGGCGCCGAAGTTGCACAAGTCTTCAAGGACAAATCGGCAGGAACCTGGTTTTCAAGGTTCTCGCAAGATTTGTCGTCGGGTTGCTTGGATCGAACCACAATTGCACAACTTCGACTATTTCTTGAGCAGGGCTTGAGTCTCAACTCTGTTCTACGTGGCAATATTACCATCTGGTACTGGGTACTGGGCCTGGTTTTTCAAAGTACTCAGCAAGAGATGCAAGTGGAAAACAAACATCGTGCGATTCATCAACTTATGCTTCTATCCTTACGCCACGGAGCAGACCCCTCGGCACCCGGTCTTCCACGGATACTGCAGTGGATGAAAAGTCGATCGTGTCTTTCGACGGCAGAAGAAGCTACAGATATGGAGCTTTTTTTGCCGTCCACGACACTTGCGGACGCGGTCGCAATTGGGCGTAAACGGAGAGGCGATGGTGACTGTGTCTTCCATGACGCGTCTGGAGTGAAGAAGAGCAAGATGTGAAATTTGGAGCTCGACAATGAAACCCAGTCGAAGCCGTTCGCGGCATGCTTATCAATCGTACTCGATGATATTGACTGAGCTGTTCTTCAAGACTTTAAGCTAGGAAAAAGCCACCGAGCTGGGAGGGGTAATTCTGCCCGCAGGATCATCGGCCTTCGCACTCTGCGCTCTTTCCCGGCATGGCGTCTTTCTCCATTTTTCTCTCGGATATCGTATCATTGGCCAATCACGATCGATCTTGTCGGCTACACTGCTCGATGCGAAATTTTCGGAGCTGCAAGTGTGGGGAAGAGGGCAGCAGCCACACATCTCCGCCCTTTTGCTCGCGTCGTGTACGTGCGATTGACATTTTTCAGCACAATGCAGAGCGATGATAGGCTCGCTGTCGGGACTTGTATCGATGCAGCTATCGTGAGAAGCAATAAGTGTGATGGCATGCTTTGTGAATTATTCAGCAATGACGCTCGTCGTTGTCGGTTTTGCTAGTCGCAGGCATCGTCAACTTCCCCAATAAAGCTTCTCGCTATATGTTGCAAGCTAGGTAGCCCAACAATTTCTTCCAACAACGGTCTGCACTGATCCTGCCGCCCTTTGAGTCGCGGAGAACTCTGATCACCATAACTCCAACTCCTTGAGCCTACAACAAACACCACAAAGACCAATACCGTTGTAAACGCTCGTCGCAACATTCGACATGGCCAGACCAACCCTCCACAAACTCTTCGACATCCACCCCGACCCCAAACTCTCCACCCCCGCACCAACATATCAAAAAGACACTAAGCCTGCACCTCAAAACCTGCGCGATGTCGGCATCTTACCAGACATTGAGCTTGATCAAATCCCCTCCGGCCAAAAGCCGATATACAATGAGTCAACCAAAGCAGGTCAAGCAACTCCCACAGGAGCGCAGACACCACGGACGCCAAATGAGCTTGAGATGAGCAGGCCGCCTACGCCTAGACAGGACGATACAGTTGGGTTGATGCGCACGTGGAACAGTCCGCCCATGACGAAGTGGAGGGTGTTGAGCTGTTGTTTGATTTACTTTGCGAACGGGATGAATGATTCTGGTACGCCTACATCTTGCCTCTCCTACCGTCCCAGGACCTATCAAGTGAGGATTTCGGATAGTTGCTGATAGCTTCCAGTCGTCGGAGCCCTAATTCCCTACATGGAGAGCTACTACCACATCTCCTACTCCATCATGTCTCTCGTCTTCGTGGGGACAGCAATCGGCTTCATCATTGCTGCGTTCTTCACGGACGCTATCCTAGGGCAGATTGGAAGGGCGAAGACGCTGGTGATTGGAGATGTGATTCAACTGGCTGCGTATATCATCTTGGTGTGCACGCCGCCTTATCCGCTTGTTGTGCTTTCGTAAGTCTTCGATATGGAATCTGCGGATGTTTCTAATTTTGGAAGGTTTTTCTTACTAGGATATGGCGCTGCGATGAACCTCGCGCTCAATAATGTGTACTGCGCCAACACGCATCCACCGAGTGTGATTCTAGGCTTGGCTCATGGCTCGTATGGTCTTGGTGGTATCATTGCTCCCATCGCTGGTACAGCTCTCGTCTCAAGCGGTATTCTCTGGTCGCGCTTCTACTTCCTCGCCGTCGGCCTGCGGGTGTTCTGCATTGCTTCCGCGGCTTGGACGTTTTGGGGCTACAAGGAAGACTCCGAGCCGACGCTACTGACCGCGCTGGAGGCTACGTCCAGTCGTCAGACAGCTGCCGAAGACGCGGCCAACAAGTTCAAGGAACTCAAGGTTGCGTTGAAGAACAAGGTCACCATCTTCGGAGCTTTGTTCATCTTTGCATACCAGGGTGCTGAGGTCTCCATCTCGGGCTGGATCATCTCCTACCTCATCAATTATAGAGACGGAGATCCAGCAAAGGTCGGATATGTCACTGCAGGTTTCTGGGTACGTACATCACCTCTCACTCCTCTCGATCAGCCACTGACTATCTATAGGGCGGTATCACCCTCGGCCGCTTCGTCCTCACACACGCCGCCCCCAAGATCGGCGAACGGAACTTTGTCGTAATGCTCACCGTCGGCACATTTGCTCTGCAACTCCTCTCCTGGCTCGTACCAAATGTCATCGGAAATGCGGTTGCAGTGTCACTTCTCGGTCTCCTACTTGGACCTGTCTACCCCTGTGCGCAAACCATCTTCTCACGGCTTTTGCCTCGCAACATTCAAACAACAGCAATTGGCTTCATTGGAGGGGCGGGAAGCTCAGGAGGAGCAGTCGCTCCGTTCACCACTGGTATTCTTGCTCAAGCTACTGGAACGTGGGTGTTGCATCCGGTGTGTTTGGGCATGTATGGGGCTATGATGGCATGTTGGTTCGCGCTTCCGAGGGTGCACAAGAGGACTGATTAGAGCTTCCTTTCATCGGCGAGTGTCAACGCCGTGTCCGATGGGATGATGCGATGGAGGAGTGCTCGAGGCAATGGTTCGCCAAGCATGACGTCGGACCTCGGAACTAGTGGACCCCACGCGCTCCGATCTGGCGTCTCGAACCACGCGTGGGTCAAATTCTAGAAAACTCACTTTGTACATATAACCCTCGCTTTACCACTACCAATTGCCCCTCTCCCTCCTCCCTTCCATCCATACCTCATAAGCCTCCCTCTCTCACATTCCCTAACATGGCATCCTCCACCCGCGCCCTCGAGCTCTTCAGCATCTCCACCGCCCTCCTCGCCAGCGGCGGCATAGCTACCCTCTCCCTCTTCGACGTGCCCCTCATCTCCTCGCAACCCGCCTCGCGCTCCCTCCCCCTCACGCGCTGGCTCTTCTCGCGCGGGTCCCACATCTTCCCGACCGCCGCCTTCCTCTCCTCCTCGGGCTTCGCCTACCTCGCATACACCACCCTCGCGCCTGCTCGCCGCACACTCTCGGGCCTGGCAGGGAGCAGCAAAGCGAGTTTATTCATCGCTGCAGCGGTGGCGACTATTTCCATCGCACCATGGACGACCCTCGTCATGGTGCCGACGAATTTCAGACTCATCAAGATGAATGAGGAGCTGGGTGGGACAAGGTCGAAGAAGAGCGCGGAGTTCAGGCAGGAGAAGTACGAGCAGCAGATGGTGGGGGAGTGGCCGCGGAACGCGGACGAGAGCACGGATGGCAAGGACGATGTGAGTCAGTGGTGGGATTGGAGTCTGCCAATGGAGAGGACGAGGAAGGAGAGTAGTCGGAAGCAGGATGAGGAGGTGAGGGGGTTGTTGGAGAGGTTTGGGCGGTTGAATTGGGTGAGGGCGGGGATGATGGGGGTGGGTGGGGTTGTTGGACTTGTGGCTGCGTTGGGGTGATAACCAAGAGCTTTGGTGCGGACGATGATGTTGTATATTCTGTGTATATTCTATACTTCTTGTACACATCTTTGCGAATGGCAAGATCTAGATCCAGCATTCATTCCGTCTGATCTCAATTCCTCCCATACCCCTCCAGCCCATGCGGCTTCGGCCCCTTGAGCTGCGGCGGCATTTCGAGATTCCCCGCAAAGCTCAACAGCGCCACGTCCGCACTCGTCTTGGTCGTCTTGTACTTTCCGCCTCCTACATGTCAAGTTAGCACAGTGTCCTTAATCCCATATTCCGAAAAGACTTACCAAACTCAAACAAAAAGTTCATCGGGAACCCCACGTCAAAATCCACCGCCCCATCAATCTCATCCACCTCCTCCTCACTCAACTCAATGCCCAACGCCTCAATATTCCCCTTGAGATGCTCAATCTTCCTCCCCCCCACAATCGGGTACACGTACGGATACTTTGCGCGAATATACGCCAACGCAATACTCGTCAACTGCGTCCCCTTCTTGCCCGCCACCTCCTCCAATTTCTTACTAACCTTGACATCATTCTCGCTCGGCTTGGCAAAGCTCTCGTCACGCCCAACATCCGCCTCTCTCCGCTTCTGCTCCGTCGTGAACTTGCCGCCGCCCAGCGCGCCCCACGGACACAGCGCCATGCCCTCGTCGCGCGCCATGGGGAGGATCTCGCGCTCAAAGTCGCGCTGCGACGCGGACCAGCGCCCTTGGTAGACGGAGAAGGGGCGCAGCGCGTGGTTGCGCGCGTACTCGTTGGCTTTGCTGACGACCCACGCGGGGGTGTCGGAGACGCCGAGGTATAGCACTTTCCCGGAGGCGACGAGCTGGTTGAGGGATTGCATGAGTTCGGGGATCGAGGTGGTGAAGTCCCACCAATGGACGTAGAGGAGGTCGATGTAGTCGGCTTGCAGCTTTTTGAGAGATGCTTCGACCGAGACGCGGAGGGATTTTGTCGAATTTCCGGCGTGGTTGGCGACTTGACGTGGCTTGGTGGCGGGCGAGGGGAAGGTGGTTGTGAATTTTGTGGCGAGGACGATGGAGTCGCGGTTTTTGCGCGAGGACATCCATTCGCCGAGCCAGGTTTCGGATTCTTCATTTTGGTAGTTGTTTGCGCTGCAAGCCACGTTCAACGTCAGATATCTTATCTTCTACATATCATCGGTTGCGAGTCGAGAGGGAAGGACAAACAGAGGGGGGGGGGAAAGAGTATTCCTCCAGCTACCGGGGGGGATGAATTTGACATACGTATCAATAAAGTTCCCGCCCTGCTCGTAAAAATAGTCCAGGATTTCAAACGTCGTCTTCTTGTCGCACTTCCCCATGAGCCCCTCCCATGCATCACCGAAGTTCATTGCTCCGAGGCACAATGGGCTGACACGAATGCCTGCGGTCGGAGATAAGACGCGCTGGAAGTCGAGGAGCGACTTCGCTTTGGGGGCTTCGCCGAATGGGGAGGGCATCTTCAGAACTTTTCGACTTCAGTTGTGTGTCTAAGAGGGAGCTTGGGGGTTTTGTGGCGGGATGCAAAGGCAGTGTTCAGCGCAGAAAGTGAGGAGATGTCACCGTCTTATGTACCACCAGCAGTCCGACCAATGGAAATATTTCACCGAGTGACGTGTTAGGCCACCCCATCTTGGGACTATAGCGCTGAATTCGTCCATGATGATCCAATGCCACAGACATACTGGACCTCTCAGGTACCGAGGAGGTCGGCTGGCGTTATGCGGAGGGGTACGCGTAGACTAAAAATGTGGGGTGCTGTGTTAACTCCGTTCTCGCCCGGTACGTCCATTTCGATCAAGTAGTGCAATAGTAACAATTGCGTGCGGACAAAAAATTCCAGTGACGTGTGAGTAGCTACATGGCGTGAAGTCTAGAGCATCCCTTGGCGATCTGGGTCATGGTGGTACAAATCGTCGGAATTTAGATTGTTCCTGTCAGCAATAAGCATGTGGCAACGCGCGTGGACCGCACCTTGCAGATCGACGTGGGGTACCTTGTCGTCTGGTGATGAGGGCTTGATCTCGCGGTACTGGACGTGCGCACAGTCCTGTCAAGCAATTGTACACGTCGATCATATCTTTCATCACGCTGAAGGTGGGAGAAGTTCTAGTGATGATTGTAGTGATGTCGTGCAGACAGAATCAAGTCTCCATTCCGAGTTACATACTTACAACTTGCAATCATGCCGACAGATTGCACACTGCTTTAGTAACAGTGTATGCTTTGCCAACATTTACCGACTTTTAGGGTATCCAGACCACGCCATGCAAAAGACGCCATGTAAATGCATCAAATATCGAACAAGAGAAAACCCGTCTCGTGCACCCCTAGTGCTTGTTCTTTTTCTTCGACTTCTTCCGATTTCTCTTCTTCTTCTCCACCTCGTCGTCACCTTTCTCAGGCTCCAAATTTGCGCTCTCCAGGCGGATGTTGCCGTACGTCTTGCGAATCTCCTGTTCGAACTCGTCCTTTTCCAGCCTGTACAGCGCCATTGTTGCACGCGCATCCTCGACGGAACTATGCGCGCCGACCTGGATCTCGACACCTAGCAGTTTCTCCGCCAGTGCTTTCAAACCCGGTGTCCGTCCTGGAATATGGGCTAGTGCGCGGAATTTGGAGAATTTGGATGTGTCTCGAATGAAGCGCTTGTCGTGCTTTAGGATCAGCACGTCAAGGTCGTTCTTGACGGCATGTCCGACCAGTATGCGCCCCGTCAACAGTGTCTTGAGGTCCTCTCGTACCTCATCGAAGGGTCGTGCAACGTCGTGACGCAAATGTTTGGGCTCAATGCCCGACACTGCCGTGCGATAGTCGGTGACCTCAATCTTGCGTGGTATCTGCACGTACGAGTCGTACACCTGGTGTCCGTGGAAGTTGACGAGCGACACACGTGCGAGCGCAGAGTCGCGCTTGGGCTCGGGGCCTATGCCAACCATTTCGCAATCGACGGCGACGTATTTGCCGGGCAGGGCGGTCTCGGAAACGCCCTCGTTCTCGATATCGGGGAAGTCGGGATGTGCTGCAATTACCGAGACGGGGTCGAGAGTGTCGGCATGTGACGTAAGGAGCGGCTTCTTCTTCAGCGATGGCATAGACACGCTCCTATCGAGTGTTTTGACATCGTGACGCTTTACAGATGCGCCCACAGAGGTAGGCTCCTCCATCCTTTGCCGTTTTCTTGATGCAGGCGCTTTTCGTGGTTTGCTGCTATCGTGACCATTTATTTGCTTCGGGGATGCATGTGCGCCCTCTCCATTCGCCTGTGGTCTCTTGCGCTTCAGCGAAGTATGTGTGTCGTCGTCGAACTTTTTGTGTTTGGTGGACTCGGCGGGTTTCGCAGCCTGGAGAGAAGCCTGGAGCCTCTTCCAGTTGGACGACAGGTTACTTAGCTCGACGGGAGCCATTTTATTGTCACCTCAAACGCATAGCGGTCTGCGATACGACCGGTGAGTGGTTGGTGGGAAAAGAGCGTTTGAAGACTCTCGTTCGCATCAGTCCCCGCAAGAAATGTTCAAAGCGCGCTAGCTGCGTGGCCAATCGGCGACAGCACTCGCACGAGACCGCCTGCCGTGCATCTCCAGGCGGCAACATCGCGACAAAGGGTCGCAGCATCACCACAACATCACGACTTGCACCACCACAACGCGGCTCAAAACGTGTCAAATCCTGCCAAAGAGTAGCGCACAGCCATGGCACCTCGAGAAAATTCTCACGAGCCCTCTGGCACGCCTGTGCCGGTGGAAACGGGCTTTGCGACGCTGGCCCAGCTGAGGTACGTGCGACACCAGAGGAAACTGTTTGGAGATGGAAACTGATGCGATGCGTGCAGAGTTGGAGTGAAAGCGTGGGTCGAAAAGGTACGTATCCACAGGTGGCTGAAGTCGCGATACAGCACACACGGACATCAAACCTCACTTCATCAACAACGCCAACATGATTCTCAAACTATTACTAACTTATGGCAGGATGGCGAGCAACGGAAAGCTGAGATTCTTTCCATTCAAACTCGTCAGGGCAAGCCAAAGTTTTACGTCCATTATGAAGAGTTCAACAAGCGTTTGGACGAATGGATCGCCGCAGAGAGGATCGATCTTGCGCGCGAAGTTGAATGGCCTGCGCCCGAAAAGCCCGATAAGAAAAAGGCTGCCGCAAGCAAGACCGACAAGGCCCCATCCAAGTCTGACCAGAAGAACCTGAAGCGATCGCGCAGCAAGCTCGATCGTGAAATCTCCGGCACCCCAGAATCAACGTCAAGCAACATCCCAGGGAAAGTACCACGCCCCTCCAAAGCCGGTGGCAAGGAGAACCAGGAACTCTTGGTCACCAGTGAAGTGACTGATGGCACGCCAAAGCCTGAAGATGAAGAGATGGATCTCGTTGACTTGCAAGACTCTGCTGCGGCTGCAAAGGCAATGCCAGACCACGAGTATTCGCGCGAGGACGAGATTGAAAAGCTGCGAACGTCGGGTTCCATGACCCAGAATCAGACCGAAATCTCGCGAGTCCGAAATCTGGAAAAGGTTCAAATGGGCAAATTCGAAGTCGAGCCCTGGTACTTCTCGCCTTATCCCATCGACTTTGTCGATTCAGAGGTCGTATACATTTGCGAATTCTGCCTCTCCTACTTTGGCGAGGTCACACAGTTCGAGCGCCATCGTCAAAAGTGCACCCTCCTCCACCCACCCGGCAACGAAATCTATCGCGACGACTATGTTTCTTTCTTCGAAATCGATGGCCGACGACAACGAACGTGGTGCCGAAATCTTTGCCTGCTCTCAAAATTGTTCCTCGACCACAAGACGCTCTACTACGACGTAGACCCATTCCTGTTCTACTGCATGTGTACAAGGGATGAACACGGGTGCCACTTTGTTGGTTACTTTTCCAAAGAGAAAGAGTCCGCTGAGGGCTACAACGTTGCTTGTATCTTGACACTTCCGCAGTACCAACGCAAAGGGTTTGGCAAGCTTCTGATCGACTTCTCTTATCTCCTATCAAAGCGCGAGGGCAGGCTAGGCTCGCCTGAAAAGCCACTTTCCGATCTTGGACTTCTCGGCTATCGTGCTTACTGGCAGGAGATCCTGGTGGATCTGCTCATGGAGCCAGGCAAAGTCGAAGCCAACATCGAAGATCTGGGCGCGGCATCAGCCATGACGACAAACGACGTTCTTCACACTTTGCAGAACTTGAATATGCTCCGCTACAGCAAGAACCAACACGTCGTTGTGCTAACCGATGCCGTGATAGCGCTGCGGGAGCGGCAAAAGGCTAAAGAAAAGCTCAAGGGCAAGAGGACCCTCGATCCGGACAGACTGAGCTGGAAGCCACCAGTGTTCTCGGCTGCCAGTCGCACGTGGAACTGGTAAAAGATCATGTTTGAAATGGTATAACTTAGTGGGGTTCGGCGTAATGTTAAGGAGTCTGGTCCAGTCTTACAGGTATACCCCAATTGAAGCATACGTACAATCTCATAAATCGCTCTTTCGCCCCATGAAAAACGCTTTCTCGTCCATTAGGTTGGATGCGGCAGTCATGTCTTGTCAAGGGTTGTGTTGCCACTTCTGTGGTACTTATGCTCAAGACAACTACCTCACGCAAGGTATGTGACGGCACTATACAGGGGACCAGGACGCGAACATGGTCCGGGTCGCGTCATGCGGCTGTTCTGATGCGCTTCCACAACGTGTTCATTGCGAATGTTGGTCATAGAACTCTCCGCAACCAATTAGCCGGCAGCCGGGCAATGTCGAGCAATTTGCGACGCAACATCGGAGTACTAGTCAATATACCTCGGAAACAATGAGCCTTGACAAAAGTACCTGAGCGGCGTTCCTCAAGTTGAGGAGGGATTTCCGTTCATATACGACCGCACTGGCCGCATTCATAACTTATTGATTGCATGAATCCTACGGAGCTATGGATTGCCCTACATCCAATAGCAATGCCTGCTGCAAAGGATGATATACCTGGTCCATCCTGCGCGCCCAGAGCTTTGGCGATAAACTCTCGACAATCTTTCATCAGGCTCTTTTCCCTTCAACATGGCCGCCCGTCTTTGCTCGGTTCTAGTTGCAACGACACTGCTACTACAAGCTGCGCAGTCCCGGGTACTTTTCAATTATGAACAACAACAGCTCACGCGCGAATATGTAGCATCGCTTCCAGAAGAGGACGCTGTTCTCTTCGCTTTCGAGGGCCAGCTTGACGGAACGGACGATGTCAACAGCACAGACAAGCGATGCCGCTATGATCCTACGCACAGCAAGTGGCCGTCAACGAAGGCGCTCAACAAGCTACGCAAGCAATTGAGCTCAGAAAGCGCCCTGTTCGAGGCAGTGCCGCAGGCATCGCCGTGTTATGGCACAGCCAGCGTCGCAAAGAGCGAGGCACAATGTCAAGCAATAACAAGCAACTGGACGAACTCGTATACGCACATGGATGACCCGACGGAAATGATGTCGCCAATGTACCAAGGTCTTACATGTCAGCCACCAACAATGTACAACAGCAAGAGCTGCACACTGGGAGGCTCCCCATCGTACGTGATCAAGGCAAAGACAGTGGCTGACATCCAATCTGGCATCAACTTTTGCCGCAACGATTATCTGCGCCTGGTGGTGAGGAATACAGGACACGACTTTGCCGGCAAGAGCACAGGCCTTGGTGCTTTCAGCATTTGGACGCATGGGCTGAAGGACATGCAATACTTTGATAACTATGTAGACGACTCAGGCTACCGAGGACCGGCCATCAAAGCTGGTGCAGGGGTACAAGCTTTTGAGATTTACAAGTTTGCGAGCAGCAAAGGGGTAGTGGCAGTCGCTGGCGAGGGTCAAGTACGTACTCGTTTCTGCGTCCAATTATGGCAATGCTAATCACAGGCAGACGGTCGGGATCTTCGGAGGTTACATACAAGGCGGAGGTCACTCTCCATTAAGCTCAATTTATGGCATGGCTGCAGATCACGCTCTCAGCTTCGAGATCGTCACACCCTTCGGAGACTTCGTCACAGCAAACTCCACCAGCAACCCAGACTTGTTCTGGGCCCTCCGAGGAGGCGGAGGTGGTACGTTTGGCGTTGTGACGTCTGTTACCATCAAAGTCTACAAAGACATGCCCGTCGCAGCAGCATCCTGGACACTCGACAGCTCCAAAATCGGCAAAGACAAATTCTGGGCCGGTACCAAAGCCTTCTTCGATCGCGCAACCGACAACGTCGACGCAGGAACATATAGCTACTGGCTCCTCGTCCCCGCCGGTACGGAGTTTATGCTCATCATGCAACCCATGTTCGCGCCCAACAAAACCGCCGCTCAACTCAACACCCTCCTATCGCCCTACCTCTCCAAGCTAACATCCCTCAACATCCCCTTCTCTCCCAAGATCAACGAATACAAATCATTCTATCCCGCATGGCAAGCTGAGTTCCCCCTCGAGCCGTCATCCGACCCTTCAACTGTCGTGTCCTCGCGCCTCCTCCCTCGCTCGAACTTCGCCTCTGAAACAGGACGAAATATCACTTGGAATGTTGTACGTCAGACCGCCGAGGCAGGAAACACAATCATTGCTTTCAACATGGCTACGCGCGGCACGAACCCCGATAACGCTGTGAATCCCGCGTGGCGCAACTCAATATACCACATCATTGTAGGCACGCGTGTCGATCCTACCCTACCAGCTGCAAGCATCCTTGCTGCACGGAATTCATTCACGAACGGAACGATGCAAAAGTGGCGAGACGTCAGTCCGGGCAGCGGTGCATACCTGAACGAGGCGGATAGGCTAGAACCGAACTGGCAAACAAGTTTTTGGGGCGACAAATATACAAAGCTATTATCCATCAAAAAGGAGATGGATCCGCGAGACAACTTCTGGGCACACCACGCCGTGGGTAGCGAAGGATGGCAAGTCGAAAGCGCAGACGGACTCCCCAACGAGAACGGGAAACTGTGTAAAGTAGGCTAGAACTCGTAGAAGGATCGTAACCTTCTCATCCCATCTCTCTTAGACTTGTTTACATTTTACATATTTACACGCATGTTTTCCTCACATCCCATCCCCCGGATACGCAGTGAAGTCATTCCCTGGCACGCGCACCCACCTCACCTCAATCCTACTCTCCACACCCCCAATCGTCGTCTTCTCCACGCTCAACACCATCCTGTTCCCTTCCTCGCTAAACACCACTTTTCGCCGCGCATGTGCCCCCTTTGCGCTCGGGATAAACACATTCGCCATCTCGTGGATGACCGTCTGCGCCGCTTCGTCGACCCAGAAGCGGCCCGCGTACGCTACGATGTTGCGGCCGACGGATTCCCAGTCTGCAGAAGTGCCGGAGGAGAGGGGGAGCATGCCTGTGTAGTTGGGATATCTGTTAGCTTTGCGCTGTCAAGGTCTTGCGCTACAATGTAGATGTCGAGGAGGCGGTGGCTCAGCATTCCATAGTCTAACTAGCGCAGATATATCGTACAAGGACGCGCGCAACTACGAAAGGTGATTGGAATGGTAGATACGTACCAGCGCCATCGTCAAACGGAGCCTGCCCCGGCCGAATCAGAACAGCAGACATGTGGCCGCTGGGGTGGTATGTGATTTGGCCCGTGGGGTTCGCACCGTGGGGATACGTTTTCTGAGCACGGTCTGTGAGGGGGTGGTGGAAGTATGAGAGGAGGGAGTAGGTCCCGATTATGGTTGTTGAGAGCGGGGTCATTTTGTTCTCTTCTCGGGATGGGGCGAGGTGAGGTGGTGGGCGACTTGAGTGGGGATTGGGTCGGGGGGTTGTGTGTTTGATTGTAAGGTGATGTATCAGGAATCTGTGATCAGGTGGTGATATGGAATGGAAACCGGCCAGTGTCTTGTACCCTGTCTTACCATTGCGTTAGTCACGTAGGATCTATACCTTCACATATGCTCTGGGAAGCAGGGATGGGAAATAGGTGGGAAGCTGATTTGAAAGCACTGTCATGTTTTGCAGGGCGTGATTACGCTTAAACGCGCTTCCGTCCAAGGCGCCAGACTTGCAATGGAATCCGGCAATGTCTCACTCTACACTTTGCTCCGCCCGGCAGAATCCATCATGTATGCCAACGTAGAAGGAGCCTTGGCGGTCAGCTTTGCGTTGCTTAGCAGCTTAGAACGAGTTAGTGCAGTTACTGATTGGTTGGGATCAATGAGACTTCGAGGACACTCTCGCCCCATCCGCTTGTCATGCCTGACCTCGCTGAAGTTGTTGGTGGTTGTGCAGCGAGACTGTACTGCAAAATTTAGGATTATATGATCAAGAGAAACGTTATCTCAACAAGAGGCCGAAGAATCTTCTAATCGTTCGACGGAGCATTTTTAAACCCCAATAGTAAGCGCTGATTGCTTCATCAAGCTGCGATATCAATACGTGACAATTGGAACTTTAGTAAGAACCTTTCTTACTCTCCTCGAATGCACTGATTAGATTCCACGCATGCTTATCAAAACTTTACAGGATTCTTCTCTCCCGCTTTATACTCTTCTGCAATCTTCTTCGCGCCTTCCGTCCTCTCAGGCCAACTCGTGCGCCTCTTCGCTCTAACGTAAAAGTTCATCGGCCTGATCAGCTGGAACTCCGGATCATACGTAACAGCATCCTCGCCCTCTTTGCTGAACTCATATCGATAAATCAGTTCTGGCAGCAGTACTTTGACCTCTCCCAATGCAAAGTTGAAGCCAATGCAACTTCGAGGACCAGTTGCGAATGGCATGTACGAATTCTTTGGTCGGTTCGATACCTCTTCCGTACCCCAGCGATCCGGATCAAAGCGGTCGGGATTCGTCCAGATTGCGGGATTGTTGTGGATTGCGTGGAGAGCGCAGATAACGACGCTACCAGCAGGCAATTTGTACCCACCCGAGACAATGCAGTCAACTTTTGCGGTTCGGCCTGGTTGGAACGATGGGTTGTGGAGGCGTTGGGTCTCCTTGACGAATTTGTCGAGGAATGTGAGGCCGTCGGAAAGTTCTGGTGTCCATTTGGTGTTCTCGTTCACGCCTGCGTCGACGAGTTCTTGCACGAGGCGATCTTGATTACCTGGGTAGACGCACAGCCTGGATGGTGGAGTCAGAAGATAAGGTGATCAGATGAGGGGAGTTACTCACGCGTATAGAAGCCAGGAAAGGAGGGAGGAGGTTGTAGTGAAGCCTGCGCCAGAGATGGGTAGCATGTTGGGGATCTAAAAGATGATCAGTGTTATCCTGCTCCAGTCTGCGATGGACTTACGACAAGATCTCGAGGCAACTTGTTGCCGTGATCATCAGTTGCCCGCTTGAGGTAGTCTACGACACAACTAGCCCCAAGTGCTGCAGACTGTAGTGGTAAGTCTTCGTTGGTATCACCTTTTGGTGCTTTGTCGATGGCTGACAAGAGTCAGTGAACTTTCTTCGTCGATTGATGTATATAACTAGCCTTCGTTCAGGATTCCCCAGAGCCGACCAGAGATGTTTCTCAGATCATACGCTGCCGTGCCTGGGATAAAGCCCAGCTTCGCGTACCATTCACCTCTGCTGGTAACCTTTTTGTTAAGGCTCAAGCTCTGTGCAATGAGGACGACCAACTCGTTCAACGGCGAGTCGGGGGTGTCGAAGTGGTGCGCGTCGTAGCCTAAAGCAAACTTGAACACAGTTTGTGAAGCGAGCTTTAGCATGTACTGGTACACGTTCCAGGCTTCGCCTTCTTCGTCGAGCTTGTCAAAAACCTTGAAAGAGTCCTTGACCGAGGCTTCCATCATTGGCGTGTAGTGGCGCACAGCCTTGGGTGACATGGCGGGTGGAATGAACTTGTGTGCTGCACGCCAAGCGTCGGTGTCAGTATCGCCAATGAAGAGGGCGCGATTATCTTTGATCCCCGCCTGACTTTGTGTTAGTATCTCATTCGTGGTCCTGGAGAAGTACCCACTAAAGGATGCTCGGGCGTGATATGCTTGCTGAAGAAGGCGGATTCCTGGAAAGCAACTGTGGCGATGGCAGGATCGTTGGTCAAGTAATTTTGCTTGCCCATCGTCTCGTACTTGATCAGAGAGCCATATTTTTGGAACAAACGGGCGTGGTTTCCCTGCGACGCATTAGTTTTGTCTTCTAAATTGCATCAAGTTTGACTGACCAAATGATCTGGGAAGACCTCGTAGTAGCTCCCGACCAGAGGCAGCCCTTCTGGACCTGATGGATCGCGTATCGGTTGCCCATCTACTGTCACGCCTATGTCCTCGTCACATTCCAAGATTGCATCAAGATCCGGGAGATCATTCCCTTTGGCGTCTTGCAGTCCGATGCCTGACTCAATTTGTTAGCATAACGTTATTCTGGTAGCGAGGTGACTTACCAGCTGCTTGGATAATGTTGTATTGCTCTGCAACAGCGACTTGCAGTGCCTCAAAATCATGGTATTGATCGATATGGATGTCCTGATGGAAGACATCTTTGCTCTGGCCAATCAGGTAGAAGCCTTTGATCGTCATGGTGGACTAGGATAGCGGTTGTTCTAGGGAGAACAACGACAAATACGCTTCTTCGATCAGGTCCCCTACGTAGAAAAAATTGCAAGCTGTTTGATTGTTAAGCCATTGACATGGAAGTTTGTACCTCGGAACTTCTTTACACATCGTGGTCAAAATTCCTTCAAGCAATGGCGTCGATTTGCATACTAAGTTTACGCCGGTGTACGTACGAACGATCATCGACCGAAGCGTCCGCAGGCTCGGCCGATATGCTTGGTTTTGCTTGATTCGCGATGATTCTTTCCACGACGCATGATTGGCTTCGGCCTCGCCTCCGTGCTGCGATCGCCTCGGTAAGTGGGCCTGTGGAACCATGATGCTGCACAGTCATCGTCATTGTAACTACATTTTCCTTACCTAATAGATGCAAGCAGATGTTGATGGCTTACCTGTGCGTCTGCATCACGCAAATGCGTGGCAGCACGCTTGTTGCCCTGATGAGCGACCGAGGTTCAATTAGCACAAGATCATTCTAGCCCATCACCATGCAGTCATATTCATCACAATTAAATCTATCAAGCAGTTCCGCAACCAAGAGCTTTTCTTGAGGGCCCTATCTCTCCAGCAAAATGTCAGACGCTGTTTACAGTCTCGATGATGTCGCCAAACACACTTCCAAAACGGACTTGTGGATCGTTGTTTGGAATCATGTCTACGATATAACAGATTACCAAGAAGACCATCCTGGCGGAAAGGAGTTCCTGATGGAGAATGCTGGGACCGACGCAACGACAGCCTATGAAGATATCGGACACTCAACGGATGCCAGGGAGATCCTGGAGAACTTCCGCGTTGGCAAACTCACCGACGATGACTGGGTAGATCATGAAACCAAGAAAATGCCAGAGGTCAAGCCACGCAACGTCCACGTAGTCAACAATCTGCCTCCACCAAAGTCGCATAATCTTCACTTGCCATTGCTCGGTGGAGGGTTAGCGACGGTGGTGTTGTCCGTCGCGCTAGGGCGAAGATACTCTGCATACCTGCACCGGATCTCCAGCGGTGGATTCTGGAAAGGCTTTGCACTGTCTTCTCTTGCTAGTATTGCGCTGGCAGGCTACGCGAGCCTTTGGGCCACGAAGAGCTTCAATGTTGCTCACAAGGACTTCCAGTCTTATCCAGCGCACTTCAAAGCCAAGCCCACTTCATCAAAACCTTCAAGGAAGAAGGACATCAATCTCGGAGTCCTGAATGCGCGCATCTATCAAGAGTTTCCTCTGGTCGAGAAGTTCAATCTGTCGCATGACACCATCAGATTTGTCTTTAGACTGCCTCACAAGAACTCTGTTCTGGGCCTACCGACGGGTCAGCACATAGCGATCAGGCACGAATTTGACGGCAAACAACTCGCGCGATCCTATACGCCCACATCGAGTAATAAGGACACTGGCAGACTGGAGTTGACGATCAAAATCTACGAAGGCGGAAAGCTCACACCCTGGCTTAGCAAGCTCAATATCGGAGACACGGTCGAGATCCGAGGACCAAAGGGCGAGATGAAGTACCACAAAAATCTAGTCAAAGAGCTTGGCATGATTGCTGGCGGCACCGGCATAACACCCATGTTCCAAATCATTCGACGCATTTGCGAGGATCCCAGAGACGACACGAAGACGACACTGATCTATGCAAACAAGACCGAGGGCGATATTCTTTTGAGGGCTGAGCTCGACGCGTTTGCCGAGAAAAATGATCAGTTTCAAGTACACTATGTGCTTAGCAATCCTGCAGACGGCTGGATCGGGAAGAGAGGACGCGTCAGCAAGCAGATGATTGATGATCATCTACCCGCTCCAGCTGGCATGGACACAAAGGTACTTGTTTGCGGGCCAGACCCAATGATGGAGAGTATGGTTAATATGCTCCAAGAACGCGGTTTCAAGCCTCCTGGTTAGTATCTCTACCTACAACGGTCGTCCTCAGGAACCAACTAACTCCAAGTGTAGGTAAAATTCCTAAGCCTCAGGACGAGATCTTCACATTTCAGTGAACATGAAACAGGCGCAGTTGTACGTTTGCGGATCGGATGGCAAAGTGGATCAGCAGCATACAACAATTGCATTACTACATTACTTTCACAACCATAAAATTGATCAACGTTTCGAATTCATATCAAATTCACTGGCACTGACACATTACATTTACTGCACTTATCTAGGCTTATGTTCGTGGCTTGATGTCCTCTTGAAGAGTGTTAAGAATTCATAAGATCTTGCCTTCACGTGCTTCTAATGGTCTAAACTATGCTTCGGCTTTGATTCCGGAAGTTTTGATCTCGAGAATTTCGTTGCACAAATCAGTCCTGTTCGGTCCAGCCGAGGACCGAGGTTTGCGATTCTCAAAAAACCTAGTGAGATATTCATAAAGCTTGCATACCTGCAGGTAGTCATTGGAGAACCTACTAAATTCGTCATCGTGGGCGGGAGTGTGCGGAAGCTTAATCTGTAGTACACCCAACAAATTGTAACCAGGGTCCAGAGCGAGGTAATCGCCGAGCTAAGATCTAGGTCTGCTCATGACGTACATAACAGCGGCAGCTTCCGCACGTAAATGTGACAATCGTGCGATTTGCTAAGTCCTCGTACGAAAGTTCCGCGAAACGATGTGCCAATATATTGAGTGAATGCTCGTGTCGACGACCAGGTATGGTACGATATCTTTGAACACAATCACGATGTCTCTTTCTACGAAGCAGATCCCAAGGGCGATTATACGAACTTCGTCTCTCCACACAACAAGATGCGCGTCTTCGCGTTTATGCATCGCAGTGCCAATTAAACAACTGCTAGTCACCAGTAGCAATAATTTACCACGAGCTGGCTCACGTACGTCCTTCAATCAAACAAATACTCTTCGATCGCAGAAACGCTTCAATTCCAGTATCAGCCAATCGAGTTGGTCACCCCCTGATATCTCATCGCGACAAGTCGCTGTCCTCGGTGGAGGTGTACTCGGTCGTCGCATTGCTGCTTCGTGGTTAGCGGCCGGCTACAAGGTGATATTGTGCGACCTCAACGAAGAACAGAGAAATGCTGCAACCCACTACATCGAGCACAGCCGAGAAGAGTTCTCCGCGATCACCGGAAACAAGCGCAAACATGCCGAGTTCACCACAACGGAGTCCATGGAAACCGCCGTAAAGGACGCGTGGCTGGTTGTCGAGGCATTACCAGAAAAATTGGATTTGAAGATTAGCATGATGGGACAGCTTGATCAACACGCACCCCACGATTGCATTCTCGCATCAAACTCCTCATCTTACAAGTCACGTTTGATGCTGGAAAAGGTGGATCCAAGCAGAAGACACCGCGTGTGCAATATGCACTACTATATGCCACCTGGCAACAACGTTTGCGAATTGATGACTTGCGGTGAGACGAACGAGAATGTGTTGTCATTCTTGAAGTCCGAGCTCGAAGATGCTGGCATGACGCCAGCAGTGGCGCGCAAGGAGTCGACTGGGTTCATATTCAATCGCCTGTGGGCGGCTGTGAAGAGGGAGACATTACTCATAATGGCTGAAGGCGTTTCCGAGCCTAAAGAGATCGATAAACTGTTCCAGACCATGTTCAAGCACAATCCGGTCGGGCCGTGCGGTATGATGGACGCGGTCGGTCTTGATACCGTCGCTTTCATTGAGGACAACTACGTCCAAGAGCGACATCTAGACTCGACAGCCAGAGACTGGCTGCAGAAGAACTTCGTGGATGAGGGCAAGCTTGGAGCGAAATCAGGGAAGGGAGGTCTCTACCCACCGGGTGAAACGACGAAGAGCTCGAAAGAAGACGGTGGCCACCACGACAATCTTGCAGCGCCTCGGCTCTACTTCCTTGACATTGGCTTGGGCAGTAACGTCACTGATCTTAGCAAGGCCACCACATCTGGCAAGATCATGACAGCATCTGCAGATGGTAGCAACGTACGTGAATTGGTTGGCGGACAATCCATGCCAGACGGTATCGACGTTTCTATCGCCAGCGGTAAGCTGTTCTGGACGAACATGGGTAAATCGCCATCAGGCAACAACGGCAGTATCGTGTCAGCCAACCTTGACGGGAGCAATGTTCAAATTATCATTCCCGAAGGCCAGGTACACACACCTAAGCAGATCAAAATTGACCACGACAACAAGAAGCTCTACTTCTGCGATCGCGAAGGACTGCGCATCCACCGCTGCAACTTTGACGGCAGTGAACACGAGATCATCGTTAAGACTGGCGAGCATGAGACACAGGACAGCGAAGACCAGAGCAGATGGTGCGTCGGTATCGCCGTTGACCCCAAAGCCGGCAAGTTCTATTGGTCCCAAAAGGGACCTTCAAAGGCCGGCAAGGGTCGCGTCTTCCGCGCAAACATGGCTATGCCAAAGGGCTCGACAGCTGCTTCGCGGAAGGACACGGAGCTGTTGTTCGATAAGCTACCTGAGCCAATTGATTTGGAATTCGAACCAGAAAGCCAGAAGCTCTACTGGACGGATCGCGGAGAGTACCCGTTGGGCAATACGTTGAACTCAGCTTATGTGGGGTCTAGCAGCGCGGAAGGATTGCAGGTCAACACGCTTGCACGGCACTTCCATGAGGCTATTGGACTCAAAATTGATTCTGTAAATCAACACATCTACATTACGGATTTGGGCGGTACGGTATACAGGTTCAACATTGATGGAAGTGACAAAAAGAAGATATATGAGACAGACAGTGCATATTCGGGGATTGCGCTGGCGCATCTTCATTGATAGACACAATAATCACAAGGTTTTTTACTTTCACCTAGGTTCTAATTCGCTTTCACTCAAATATGTCCGTTTGCAAGGCCAAAAGCAGTGAATGCTCAAGCACTGACCACCCACCCAGTCCTTTCTTATACAGCTTGAGCCTTCTCCTAGACATAGACTCTCCACCTCTCCACCAGTTCCGACCCAACACGAAGATCATCCATCACCCCTAACACAACAACACCGGCGCCTCGGAATCCTCCCTCAACACAATCGAACATGCCTTTCTCTCATGGATATTGGCTCAGTCTCGCCCTCTGCGCCGCCATCATCCTCATCCTCATATTGGCCTACAACCTCAGCTTCGCCGCACCTCCTCGCCATACCCAAGATCGACCGCGTCCGCGCTCTGTCGATCCGAGATCAGAGAGCATGATCGCGGAGCGCAAGCTGCTCAAGACCGTCAACGGCGCCGACGGACCGCCGAAGCCTACTACGACAACAGATATCCACAACGGGCCACCAACCACATCCACGGAGCAAGCTCCAGCTAATCAGGCGCGCAACCGGCCGAGGGTAGTGGACGTGTATCGGAACGGGCAGTGGACGAAACGGTGGGCTTACACTGATTGAGCATGTGTTGGCCAAGAGACGCATGAAAGACGAAGATTATGCGAAGGGTCGGGTTGCATGGAGATGGTAGATGTAATAAACACAGGGTCGAGTAATTGTAATGTGAAAGTGGGCTGAGAATGCGTCGCGCAAAGCGAAAAAATGTATGTGCATCATTGAAGTGTTGTATCTACATCAGAATCGAATATCATCTCTCTATCCCCTGTACCTGGCCCATATGATCTAGACGCGGAACGCGCGAGCGTGCTCGCCCTGAGCAGCGACCATGCGGCGCATCTTGCTCGCAACGTCTGAGCCCGCGTTCTCCTTGAGCCATGCAATGAAGGTGGTGATGGTGAAAGTCTGAGGAGTAGCACCGTTGCCAGAGCCAGAGCCGGTACCAGCAGTGGCAGAGGGAGCAGCAACCTCGCCGACCTTGGATGGAGTGGGAGTAGTAACAGGTGCAGCAGTGGGAGTGGGAGTGGCAGACTCAACAGGGGTAGTCGAGTTACCGGGTGTCGAAGGCGCGGGCGCAGGCGCAGAGCCCGATCCACCACCCATCTTGAAGTCGATGCACGACTCGTAGGTCTGATCGATCGACGGCGCATCCCAGAACCACTGAATAACACAGTCTCCAGCCTTTGCGCAATCGGCGCTGACATCGGGCATGGTGATCTCAAAGCTTGTCCAATCTGGGTGCTGCGAGATAGGCGACGATGTCAACGCGTACTTGTCCCAGCTGATCAAAGGCTGACCGATGACCGTGTCGGAGCTGGTATTGACAATAGAGACGTTGGCGACGCCATCGTGGGGAGCGCGGATCTCGACGGTCATGGGGATCTTTTGGCCGGCAGTATAGCTGAAGACTTCACTGGCATCTTCGAAGGGGACACCCTTGCAGTGCCACATGCGGCAGTCGGGGTGGGAGCCCTGGAGGTTCTGAAGAGCACCCTGGACATTTCCGTACTTGTCGGAGGACTGCTGGTTGAACACCTGGTCACCGCAAGCGGCCTTGAGACCCTCACCCGGCTGGCGAGGAGTAGGGCTGCTGATGAAGCCGTGAGCGGCAACAGAGGAGGCAAAGCCAGCAATGGCGACGGCAGCGGTGTAGGACTTCATCTTGATTGATTGTGTTGTTTGTTGTTGGTCTGAGAGATGGATAGTGAGTGGGATGGAAGCCTAGCTTCTTTCAAAGAATGTATAGAATGAATGAATGACGAATGAACGAAGGTGAGGTCTCAGACCTGGGAGCACACAAAAAGGCAGTGGTGAAGAGATGCAAACTGATGTCTGTGAGGAGTAAGAAGGGCGACGATGTTTGTCTCTTATAAGAACACGGGATATTGACGCCATAATCGCCCGTGTGTCGTGCAGTGGGCCCTGTCATCAAAGATTCGAAACGGGCAAGCCACAAAACCACAGCCTCGAAACAATACTTTCCCATGTTCTCGGCCCAACGCGTTGTTTGTCGTTCCTCGCCGCCGACATGTCAGACCTAGTGTGGAATGTCTTGTCATGCTTGTTGCAATCCTCCACCAACCACAGGCCTGCCTCGGCTGGAGCAAGCTGCGCGGATGAAGGATGTAGCGTGGGGCGTTCCCACAACAGCGGGTTCCATGCAGCGCATCGTTAGTTCTTCCGCATCTCGAAGGCTGCTAACCTTTTTGACAGTAAGAAGCGAGTTGCTTAATCTGATCGAAGCGCCCGTTGGATTGGGTTGAAACGGGTGGGCGGTTTCACATGACTGGGGCATCATGCGAGGAACGGGAACGAGAACCACCAACGCGGTGGCTTACATTGCAGGAGTGTAAGAGCAGTTCGGTGGCCGTCGTTTTACTGCGCGACTGACGATGGAAGAGCTATCAGGGCGTGCAGCGATGCAGTGAACATGTCTTGTGTGTGGTGTTGTTCAACTTGTGGATGCTATTGATAGATCTAGGTCGCTGCCCTAACCCAGATTGAGCGTTAGTGTTGGCTAGCGAACCAGACAAAGGAGATTTCATCGGACATTGCACAGCGATTGTGAACATCGACCACGGCTGACCATCACAAATCTGCATTACCATGAGTCTGTCGGAAAAACTCAGGAACATATTCATTGAACGCCGCTAAGTGTATTCCGACTCGAAACCCCACTGTTGTCGCTGCATCCATGCCCTGAACTCCTTGATTGAGCGCTCCTGTAAAAATTTGTGGAATGCTTCATCAATGAATGCAAACTTCTAATTCGTCTCATCATTTATCATCCACACCAAGCGCTCCATGCTTGCTTCTTTGCGCCTCAACACGTCCATGGCCTTTTGGGCACGCTCGAGCATATCTTTGCCCTCGACGATCCTCTGTTTCTGCGGCGTGACGAAGCCCTCTTTGAGCATTGTGGGCATGATATCGGGCTGGAGATGATATTTGAAAAACTCATTCTGAAGAGCGTCAGCAAAGTCGCGGTTCCACGATATGACCGTTCCTTACATCTGTGTAGAAGTGTGTCCGCACTCCTTGTACGTCGACACCCTCTTGCCAATTCGCGGCCGCGTTGACATCCATCTCGTACTCCGGATCTTCCGTCTCAGTCGAGTCACGAACGATGACTGGTAAGAGGATCGCGACTCTGGATCCCGCCATTGCAATCTTGGCGATCGGCGCGATACTCCCGTTCTTGCTGCCTACGCAGTCAAATATGCGCTTGATGCCGTTACTACCACGTGCTGCTAGAATCTTCTCATAAATGCTGATGTCACGGTAGTCGAAAGCTTCTTTCGCACCGAGCGCTAGCAGCTTTTCGTGATGCTTGTGCGACGCAGTAGTCAACAGATTCGTGTAACCGTAGTATCCCAGGATTTGGATTGCAAACTGGCCAACCGAGGACGACCCGCCCCAGATCAAGATCGGATCGCTCGCATTATTGGGCACGTAGTTCTCTGGCTTTGGCCACGGCGTCTCAATGTGGAGATCGGCCGTCAGGGCGTGGAATACCGTGACGAAATTGTTGGGCAAAGTCACTGCCTGAGGTAAAGTGAATCCTTCTGGCAACTAAAGAATCGTCAGCATCTATGTATTAAGTCGGGGCATGATGAAAATACCTTCGCGAGGAGCCATTCATCCGTGGTGCAGAACTGTTGATGCGCTTTCTCGGTCTGGGTGCGCCACGTGAAACCGAAAACTTTGTCGCCCATCTTGAGCCTCTTCACTTGAGGGCCAACTTCAATGACAGTGCCAGCTGTTCCGTCGCCAAGTACCTGGGGATGTTGGACGAGCAGCCCGCCATCGTTTTGGTGGAGGTCTAGCGGTGTTGATGCGGTCCACTCGACATGTACACGGACCTGGCTGCCGGTTGGTTGGATTGTCGGAACCTGTAAAATCTCAAGAGACGCTTTGATGCCCACGGTGACGATGGCATCGTGTTTCGGCGTGGAGATTTTGGATGCAGATGTCGCCATGTTGCTGGTCAATTAATGGAAAAGTATGATTGTGTGGTGTGATTGTAAAATGAGGTGTGAATGTGATGAAGAAACTACCTAGGACTACGTGGACCTCCTTCTTCAGCTTTTATACGCATTTTCTTCGCGACTTTCTCAATGCTGTCTTACAAATGCTTCCCCTTAGCTCGACGGCGCTAGCAGAAGTTCCCCTTTTCGGCCTAGCTCACTGTGACATCCAACTCTGCACGCCTGATACGACGACAAGCTGGCGCGCACCACTTATACTTGAATTGATGTGGCTATTAAAACCACAAAGCCTTCCATAGTTCGTCGTACGCAATTTGCTCGTTCCAACCTGCATTGGGCCAATCAAGTTGGAGTAAACAATTCACCCTCAGGCACTAGACCGGTACATTTGTTGTCTCTGCAGGTTGAATGTAAAGCTCGCCATCTCTGCCTTGGAGCGACTCAAAAAAGATTTACTCATGCAGAGTCTTACAGAATCCGAGAGATACGATCGTGTATGCCTAGGGAACAAGAAAGGCCTCTTGCAAGGAGCGATGCACCACAAGTCCACAAAAGGATGATTTTGTGGTTCTGGGCAGCGTGGGCATCATCACACGGGGATGAAACAGAACATCATAGGCACTCTAGCCCACTCAAGGAACGTCCTTACTGCGAGGTATTGCCATGTGGTCGAGTTAAGTTGTTGAGAAGAGGGTTTCTTCGAAGTTTGGTAACATCATGGACTTTACCTACCAACACTGCCACGCCTACGACCGACCACACGCAAAATTTTGCAACCGACCCTGAAAACTCTTGTAGACAGTGGTAGAGTATCTCGCTAGCTTATAGAAATTATTGATTTCGTCAAAACTTACATCGTGAGTGGATGTCCGTACTGACTAGCAAGACCCTTCCTACAGAAAATACGGTCACCCCCTCTCCAATATCGCTTGTCCCAAGCTTCGAACGAAAAGATGTCTATAAGAGAAATGCTCTGCGAAAAATTTGAAGGTCAGATCCATATTCTCACAAGATACCCTCCGAAAAGCCTTTTCATTTACATACCTCTTCACTCCACATGTAATGGCACCCATGTCCAAGTACCGCCACGGCCACCGCGTCAACGCCATCGACCGCAACGGCGCATCCATGGGCCTGGATAGCGCCCCACAACTATCCTCCGGCCCAAGCCCCAGCCCCAGCGTCGTGAGCTCCACCAGGCCCCCTCATCCCGCGACCAATCTACGAGGCCAACGTCCCTCGTCTCGCTCCAGGATACACGAAAACCCCGTAGATCTACAAGGGCAAAATCTCTTGGAATCCGCCAGGTCGACGCGAACGCCTGACTATGTCTATGGCCCCAGGACGCTGTTGAATGTCAGGTCGCACGCCCGCGCACACGCGCATGGCAGCGTAGAGGGATCCAGGCCATCATCAGGTGGTCAGGGCCATGCGTACACCGCACCGGAGACCATCAGGCCTCTCCAACGCGCGCGTCCTCTTCAAGAAGGACGCACAGGCGCGTCGACCTCCAGACCCCCATCTGCCTCTAAATCTCACTCCAATACAGAGCCGAAGCCCGCCCCGACCCCACAAGTCCACCGCAAAGACAGCGCGGCGTCGAAATTCCTCCGCCGCACGCTCGATATCAAGAAGACGACGGAGGTCAAGGTTACTAGTGAGCCCGCGAGCGCGTACGTCAAGTCCTCGGGCTCGAACGTGTTTGTGGAGCGCGAGCGGTATGATGATGGGGAGCTGTATGCGGGGGTGAGCAAGGATAGGTATAAGTATAGCGCCAAGGTTTGGGCTGAGAAGGGGAAATGGGATTTGGGGAAGGGGGTGAAGAGGGGGGTGGATGGGGTGATTTGTTGGGT